>JAOXYH010770864.1:0-12521 GCA_028566455.1 Botula fusca | reverse complement strand
CATTTTATTTATAGAAAAACGTCAAAAATGAAGTATTGCACTCAAAGTCATCATTCTGACGTCATTTTTGCCATAATGATGTGAATTTTTATATCGAATATAAAACTTTAAATTGAAAGCTACGAATAAAACACCTCATTTTGAAAATTTACTGAAGGGCTTAAGGGAGGCAACTTTTGTTTGCCGATCTTGTACTTTTTGAAAGATATCATATGATAACCTTTGACCTCAATTTTACAAAAAAGTTACCACATTTGATTCTTACGACCTGTTTAAAATTAATCTATAAAGATGTTTCTTTCATTAAGCAAACATTCAGCCATATGTTATGCCGGTACATTAAACTCGAAAATTAAGCGTCTTTTTCCATACCGTCTACCCTACTATACGCTGGTGGATAGGGGAATGCCCTGTCGATGCGGGGTTGCCAGGTTTTCAAATTTATGTCTGTTGCCAGATGATGCTTTTTACTCCTGGTTAAGAGAGTACGAATTGCTTGCAAATTCTCTGACATGTATAAAATGTGATAAACAGTGTGCCCTGTACAAACGTTCAAAAGCTGCTGATGGATATTCGTTCCGTTGTCCAACTGGTCATGAGTTTGGAATGCGCAAGTTTTCATATTTGCAAGGTTCCGCTTATAAGATCTATTGTTATTCATAAAACATTACATTGATGGCCACACCCTTCACCAATCCGATCTATGTGCTGGCATTGAATATAAACATACTTCGGTTGACAGGGCGAGTTATGTCAGGGAGTTGTTCCATGAGTACGTGTACAGCAGTTACAAATACCTCGTTTTTCATGGAGACGTCGAGATTGACGAGTCCCTTTTCGGTCGGAAAGTCAAAATCGTGCTGTACCTGGTCGATAAAAGGGACGCTGAAACACTTGTACCACTGATACAAAAACACGTTGCCCAGGGTTCTCGCATTTTTCAGATAGCTGGGCTGCCTACCTGCATTTAAACGAAATGGGGTACGAACATTTCTCCGTCAATCATAAAGCCACAATCAAACAAAATTACAAAAACATTGGAACAGGCGAAATCATCTCTTGCACAACCAACAGAATTGAAGGTGCATGGAAGTTGGCTAAAGATCATTTTCGACGAATCAGTGTAACAGACACAAAGCAATTCGCACAGCACATTGATGAAATTATCTGGCGTAATCATGCATGTTCAGTTTCAGGAAATATTTATACTGCGTTCTTTGATCTAGTAAAATCTATTTTCCCCTAAAATACAGATCCTGCATACACTTATCCTACGCCGCTATTTCGCACCTGGAAACCCCAGTCCAAAGAATCCGAGACCGCTCAGGATTACTATTGTCCATCGCAGCGATGCCGAATCGGATGGTGAAATTGCGACAGGTTCTGAAGTTAGTTCTAGTGGAAATAGTCAACCATTTTCCATTTCACATGCAAAGGGAGGGGGCGGGGGGAATTGCCAAAAAAACCACCAAAAAAACTCTTGCTTCTTCGTCCGCGCTCTTACGATATCCCTCCTGCAGCCGCACTAGTCGAAACTTTGAATGAACCAGACAGTGACGAAAGGTCTCGCATTTATTCTTTCCCGAAGGCTTTAAGCCGCTTAAATGCATTACCGCAAAAAAGGCAACAAACCTAAAAAAAAAAGTCGTAGGAGTACCCTTTTTCTAAATCCGCCTTCAAATACACATTTTCCAGTAGCGACAGCCATTTTGCAGTTGGATCTACATTCTATGTATATGTGTTTATGTGATGTAAATATGTGTCTTAGTTTCATTTTCTGGACTTTGTGTGTGTGATATGTAATGTCCCGCTGATGCCAAATGATTCATTCTATAATTAGCAATAGCAGGTAAGCTTCCTAAGTGCACGTTCCTTTCCATGTTTAAAGGTGAGTACTTTTCACAAATTCGCATTCACTGTCAGTTCCCATTTGTCATCCTCCTACGATAAATGAAGAAGCGAAATTCTCTAAGAAAGAAAGAGATAGGAAACAAAGAGAAATGTGGGCCGACATTCAGGATGTGATGCGCCCAGCAAAGTTGTGGCCTATAATGATTCGCAGGCTCTTCTGGACCAAGCACATCATTCACTGGGAGAGATGCTTGATTGCAGCTTTTGCCCACGTTAATTCGCTTCACCCAGATATGTTTATGGATTGGGCCAGATTCATGAATCTTGGACGAGACGAATCAGCATATCGCCATTTCTCTGCCTTATTCAGGCTGTTTAAGGAGAAAAGGTATGAACTTTATGCATTCCATGTCGGAAACTGTAGATACGAGTTCGTTGATGGCACAGTCGGGCATTATGCTAACCAGAAGTACAAGAAGGATTTCCGAAAATGAAGTAAGTTCCTATTTATGTTTTCACGTCTTCTGTGTTGCTGTGTTTACATGTAAATGTACAGATTTTGTAAAATTTGTCCTTCAATCGCTAACGAATCTACTGGAAGCAAGCCGTCGAAACATGATTCGTACCTGTCGTATAATACACAAACGTACATCCCAATTATTGTATTAATAACGAATGAAATCTATTCATTGGTAAATCTTTGACATCCCTTAAATGTGTTTTTTTTTATCCTTACAGGATAGGGAAATGGCCTGGCAACTGAAGTCTTGTCAAGACTTGTAAGTAAAATTATGTAATACTGTAGCATTATATCGTTTTTTCACGATTTTTATTCATTCTTCATCTGACCGTCAGAAGTAAGTTTCATTTGCTGAAATGGAAAGAAAATCGTACATGTATAATGAATAAAATACGTATTTTTTTTTCTTTTTAAATTGTTTCCGTCCAAAGGTACATTTTCCTCGTTTTATACAATATTAGTAGGGTCTGTTCATTGAGCAGAGACATATAAACTGCTTTTATATGTCTCTGATCGCAGCTATATGCTGTTCCGTTATGTTACACGAAAATGCATCATTAATCAATACAGTTTATCCCGTCACGTGTTAATTAGGAGTATTTAACAGAATTTACATAGATACATGTATACGGTATCCTGATATCAGCAACAGAATACCGAAGCAACAGGTTGAAGTCGCAATTCAAAACCCGGGATTCCAGAGGCAAGGCAAAAGCGCGGAAACATACAACAAACCTGACTTGAATACTCTTCTGTAACATATATTATGCTTACCTTCCAGTATTTTAATTAGTAGTTCGTAACTTTGATCATCTTGTCATTTGTCCAACTTGTTTGGCCCCAGCCAGCTCAATCACTGCCCGGATCACTGCAATGTAAAGCCCATGTGGGTTTGTCGCGAATGATACAGGGTTATTTTCGTGCAACGTCCTGATGTTTTATAACAGTTGTTTTCGTGCCCAATGGTCGTTATTTACCTTTTTGGTGGGCATTCATAAATATACAACGTACACGATATATGGAATTTTCATTCACCCTGAAATGACATTCCCCCGTCTTCAGTACTCCTGTACGACCCTCTTTAGTCCGTTATGATAATGATGTGCTATTTTTAGAATTTAACTGACCTTGTTTCTATTTTTCGATTTGAATCAATAAAATTCATTCACTACTGTTATTTTTATACATATAGCTATCTGCAGAAAAAAAGCTGTACAAGTGTTATACATTTACTAAAGAAATATCTGGGTAGAATGAGAAATCATGGAGTCACAATTACCTATAAATTAATAGAATTTTCCTCTTACCGTCCACCCTCCAATTTTTTAGGATTATTTTTTGTCGACCTCCATTTCTCTTAGGATTTTGTTTTGTTGGGTTCGAACCCGAAACCCCTCCAAAAAGAAAAAAATCCACCCCCAAAAAATTTGAGGTTGGAGGATTGTTGGAAATCCGCACATCTTCTGGTAACAATAGCCCGCTTTTCACTGTGTAGTCCGAAATCTATTACAAGATGGAATAAACAGCCTTAAAAAATCACCCCCCCCCCAAAAGAAAAATTGAGGTTGGAGGATCGCGGGAATCCGATCGGCACATCTTCTGGTCACAACACCACGCTTTTCACTGTTTAGTCCGAAATCTATTAAAACCGTATCAACAGTATTAATAAAAATCACAACTTCAATGTACTCTTAACTCACCCAGTATTTATATTTAGAAGAACGATGAATAAAATGTATTCCAAATATAGGCTTTATTCCGTCATATATGTAAATACTTGCACAATTTACAGGGTATAAGCAGAGTTTCTTAAAAATTTACGACCACATGGTATGGAGTAGAATCAAGAACATGTATAGCATGTATAAGAGAGTGTTCTCTACAGTTACTGGGTAGAAAGTCACGGGTAGAAACAAGGAATGTATATAAGACGGTGTTTTATTGAGTTACGGAATAGAATCAGGAACATATATAAGACAGTGATTTAAAGAGTTGCGGGGTAGAACCAGAAACATATATGACTGTGTTTTATTCAAGTACGGGTTAGAATCAGGAACATATATTAGACAAGTGTTCTAAAGAGTTACGGGGTAGAATCAGTAACATATATAAGACAGTGTTCTATAGAATTACGGGGTAGAGTCAGGAACATATATAAGACAGTGTTCTATAGAGTTACGGGGTAGAATCAGGAACATATATAAAACAGTGTTTTATAGAGTTACAGGGTAGAATCATGAACATATATAAGACAGTGTTTTATAATGTTACGGGGTAGAATCAGGAACATATGTAAGACAGTGTTTTTTAGATTTACGGGGTAGAATCAGGAACATATACAAGACTGTTTCATAGAGTTACGGGGCAGAATCATCTAGAATATATAAGAGTGTTCTAAAGAGTGACGAGATAGAATCGGTAATATATATGTAGTAAATCTGAGTTACCGTTCTTTCTAAAACATGTAAATTATCATTTTTGTAATTAATAATTTTCTGATTGTTTAATTTTCGATAATAATAGTATCTTCCAAAAGTATGTTTTATGATCTTTAGATTTTGGCTTCTGGTTAAAATTTTAGAATTTCAAATACGCTTAATTTTTCCTTTATGTTTCGGACTGTTACCTTTATTTAGTAAGTGTTAAATTTAAATATATATCTAAAATAGTACTATTTCATTGCTTGAAGCTGTGGTTCACAGCTGTAAAGAGACTCCCATCTGTAAAGGTGAGTGAGGCTCGGTCTTCTTAATTAAGATTATTCTCAAGATTGTTCCATTTTGTTCAAAAACACTCCTCCAAATTCGTATATTTTTGATGACTTGATTTTTGATTCTACACTCCATTTTTGCTTGTTAACTTTGATATATATATATTTTTGTTAACTTGTCTCTTTTGACTTTTGCATTTTTGCATTGTTATTTACTTAATAAACGTTTATTTTTGAACCAGGATTGTTTACTTCGCCCAGGAGTCAAAGTTTCACGTTTATACATTCAAACTAGAACTAGACAAACCGTCACACCACATCCCAGAACCCCTCCTATTACATTTGGTCCCGCGAGGCGGATGTGGTTTTTCTAGTTTGAGAAATATTTAGGTCTATACAAAATGGAGCAATCTTTTTCCCTTGATTTTGGCCAGGGAGGCTACACTTCTCAGAGGGATGGTAAAGTTCGTGTTGTGCCAGAGACACAAAGTAAGTTCTTTAACTATAGTTTTGAATTAGAGGATTCACTGTCAGAAATAGACAGTTATCACACTTCAACTCCACGAGTTCAGAGAAAAGCTAACACAAATAAATATGTTGATAGTGAATCAGGAATTCACTTAGACTTTTCTAGGCAAAGGGTTAGATTCCCAGATATGAGTGAATCAGGTTCGGATATTGAGTGCTCACCACGCCGAAAAACAATATCTGAAAATAGAAAATTTGAACAAAAGCATGTGTCGGGAGATTTTCCAACACATAGAATGAGTGAAAACCGTAGAAGTGCGACTCCTGCACAATTCAGAACACCGTCAATTTTGAAGTCGAGTACACCTTTTGAATATACTGGTGCACGACCAAAAACAAAAATACACAACAGCTATGATCATGGTAATATTGAGCATACAAAACATGCAGATCTTTTTAGCGAGTCTGAACAGGAATATGTTCCATTTAGACAATTAGGTGCGACATCTCCACCTGCTTATGGCCTCCTATGTGATGACGAGAGTGTATACAAAGCGCCCAAACCACCTGTCCGTAAGCAACCTATATATCGTGGAAACCGACACGATGAATTTAATTATGTTTCTCCACATGATCAGGCATACTTAGGTTATCCTTTGTCTGAGCCAGAGGGCTATTACAGGTTGCCAAGGGTAGAAAATAGGCACCCTGATTCAGAGTTTAGTCCATTCCACCCCTCAATAAGACCCACAGTAGTTACTTCAAGACCGTCATATCCACGTGACGATGGTGTAATTTATGACGCTCCGTTAAGTGTTAAACGAAAAGAAAAAGAAGCCGATACCTTTGACGGAAAAACCACGGAATGGGTTGATTATATCGTACATTTCGAGCAAGTGGCGGCCTGGAATCGGTGGACGGAGCGTGAAAAGGCTCAGCAACTAACCATGAGTTTACGCGGCGCTGCACAGAAAATTTTGAGCGATCTCACATTAGGTCAACTGTCTGATTTTCAAGCTCTCAAAAATGCTCTTTCGCAGAGGTTCAATCCAAGAGAAAGCGAAATTGCTTTCCGTTGTGAATTCCGAAACAGAAAAAGACAACAAAATGAAACTGCCGCAGAATATGGGCACAATTTACGTAGATTAGCACAAAAAGCATACCCAACTTTGAACTATCACGAAATAGAGCCAACAGTCGTCGACCAATATATACATGGTTTAAATAATCATGAATTAAAGAAGCATGTCCAGTTTCACCATCCTCTGACCCTTAGTCAGGCGATAGCTTTTGCTACTGAATTTGAAGCTTTCCTTGGTCCAGTAGATAAAACTGTCAAACCCCGTGATGAACAAGGATCTTATACAGTGCAAACCATAAATCCTCATTATGAAGCTGGGTCACACACTTCTGAGGACAAAATGTTAGCTCAGATTTCAAAATTGATCGAAGTTAAATTTAAAGAGCTAATGAATGAACATACAAGTAGACCTTCTGCAGCTGGTGGCAGAGAACAAAATGAGCTCAGTAATTTAACTAGATATCAAGGGGTTGCCGCCCATGACAGTGATAAAAATAACAGGTTTAATGAGCCACAGAGACATCTCCAGAGGGGTTTTGATAAGCCAAGGGACATAACTTGTTTCTTTTGCCATGAAGTTGGTCACATAATCAGTAGGTGTCCCTACCGTAGAGATAGGAATGTTAGTTATGCAGATCCTAGACCCAGATATCAAGGGCATCCTTTAAACGGGTAGGAGCTGAAATCGGGGACGTGAATTCAGCTCAACCAGTCCTTGAAAATCGTCCAAAACAAACTGAAAAAGAATTTAAGCATGTCCATTTTGCAGATTCAATAAACACGATTACCAACACAGAGTCAAATAGTGAAGTTCATCAGTCCAGTGTTTCGGAAAATGGTCTTCCTTGTTCACAGGAGTTAGGTATTGAATGTCAGTCAACAGAGGTGGATTCTGGTATACAGACACCGTCTGTCATCAATTTAAGTCAGTTGTCTGGGTCATGCTTATATGTCAAAGCAGAAATTAACCAAATGCCTTGTAAACTTTTGATAGATACAGGGTCGCCTGTTTGTGTCTTGTCCACCCAGTTGTTTGAAAAATTAGGGGTTGATAAGAGTGAATTGAAAAGTACTCATACTGAACTGCATACTGCAGATGGTAATCGCTTGAAGGTGGCTGGTAAAGTTAAAGTCCATATGAAATTAGGGACCCATTCTTTTGAGCAGGAAGTGATAGTTGCTGATATTGACGATCTAGCTGGCATATTGGGGATGGACTATTTGGAAAAGCATGATGTTGAAATTCACATAGGCACTAAATTGCTCAAAATTAAAGGGAACTGTGTTCAGTTAGAAAAGAAAAAGACTAAAGTCTGTGCTAGAGTTCGAATTTCAGAGGAAGTCACTGTACCTGCAGACAGTGAGATGTTGATCGAAGGTCACGTTGTAGGGGACCTAAAAGGACAAGTTGGTCTAGTGGAAGGTTCAAACTTTGTGAAAAATAAGGGCCTCTTGCTGGCAAAGTCTCTTGTTGACCCTAAACAGGACAATATCCTGCTATATATTCTGAATATCAATACTAATCCAGTAAAATTGAGTCAGAATACAGCTGTCGGTTGGCTCAGTGAAATAGACAGTGTAAACAAAGTCGATTTACCCTACGAAAACCAGAAAACTGAAAAGAAGGATGATGATTCTTCTTCACTTCCGGATCATTTGAAGTGTCTGGTCGAGGGTGGATCAGACAATCTCACTGAAATACAAAGAGATAAAATAAAGAATCTTTTGATTGAATTCTCAGATATTTTTGCTGCCCCGGGCGAATCTTTAGGCCAGACTAACTTAGCGTCTCATACGATCGAAACGGGTAATCATGCCCCTATCAAACTTCCGGCTAGAAGATTAGCACTTGCACAAAAAGAAATAGTAGATGTTGAACTTGAAAAAATGTTAAAAGACAATGTCATACAACCTAGTAACAGTCCATGGTCCGCTCCTATTGTCTTAGTCAAAAAGAAAGACGGCACATGGCGGTTTTGCGTAGATTTTCGCAAACTTAATGCAATCACAGTCAAGGATGCATATCCGCTCCCAAAAATTGACTCCACTTTTGAAGTGTTATCTGGGTCCCAATGGTTTAATACTTTGGACTTACAGTCTGGGTACTGGCAAGTAAAAATGAACCCTAGGGACCAGGCCAAAACAGCTTTTGCAACTCATCGTGGATTGTATGAGTTCCAGGTCATGCCTTTTGGACTTACGAATTCTCCCGCGACCTTCGAACGTTTAATGGAAAATGTTTTAGGGTCTCTAAATTGGAAAAAGTGTCTGTGTTATCTAGACGACATTATTATTTTTGGTAAAGATTTTGAGACAGCACTTGAAAATCTGAGGGAGGTATTTGGTAGACTTCGCATGGCCGATTTGAAATTAAAACCTCAGAAATGCTTTTTGTTTAAAGAGAAAATTACATATTTAGGCCATGTTATTTCAAAAAGAGGAATTGAATGTGACCCGACTAAAGTCGAGGCAGTGAAACACTGGCCTGTTCCCCGAAATAAGCGAGATATAAAATCTTTTACTGGTTTTATAGGGTATTACAGAAAATTTTTGAAAGATTTTTCAAGCTTAGCCGCTCCCTTGACAAGATTGACAAGAAAAAATGCTAAATTTTTGTGGGATGAAACTTGTGACGTTGCATTCAACGAGCTTAAAACTCGGCTCATCTCGGCCCCAGTCCTTTCCTTTCCGGAAAGTCATGGACAGTTTGTACTAGATACGGATGCAAGTTTGACAGGCATCGGGGCGGTATTGTCCCAGATTCAGAACGATGAAGAGCGAGTTATCGCGTATGCCAGTAAAACCTTAAATCGGGCACAGCAAAACTACTGTACTACCAAAAGAGAACTTCTTGCAGTAGTAACTTTTGTAAGACAGTTTCATCATTATCTCTGGGGTAGACACTTCATCGTGCGAACTGATCATGCCCCACTGAAGTGGTTACAAAACTTCAAAGAACCACAAGGTATGCTTGCGCGATGGTTAAATATTCTTGATACGTATGATTTTGAAACACAATACAGGCCCGGAACTAAACATTTAAACGCAGACGCGATGTCCCGTCTACCACGTTTTAAGTGTCCGAATGAGGAATGTCCAGACTGTAGACAAGTAGTGACAAAATCAAAAGTTTTGAAAACAGAAGATGTATTTGTTTTTCCTATAGGCGTCGTCGAAGGGGCTTCAGCGCTTGACAAAAGCCCAGATCGGACAGAGCCAAACTGGCTGAGAGTCTGGACAAATGCTGATCTGGTGCAAATGCAATCTGAAGATCAATCTGTTGGTCCAATCCGGCAATTTAAAATAAATTCCGACATACGGCCGTCAAAACACGAGATCAACAATTTGGATCTCGACGCAAAAAATTTGTGGATGCAGTGGCCCAGGCTAGAAATCATAAATGATTTGTTATACAGGCATATCGAAAACGGCGTTGGCCATGAAATGTTGCAATTGGTAGCACCTAGAGCTATAAAAGATCACATATTTAAGGAATTGCATGAAAGTCGAACTGCGGGTCATTTTGGCAGAGACCGAACTTTAGAAAATATAAAGCGTCGATTTTATTGGCCGGGCATGACGGACGCTGTGAAACGGTGGTGTGCGCGTTGTGATATATGCGCTCGTGCAAAACCGGGTCCGGGTGTAGGACGTTCAGCATTGCAACAATTTAGCGTAAGCAGACCATTGGAATGTGTTGCAGTAGATATTTGTGGTCCGTTACCAGTTACAAACGATGGCAATGAATATATAATCGTTATCGGCGATTACTTTACTAAGTGGAAAGAGGCATACGCTGTTCCGAATCACACCGCACTTACAGTTGCCGATAAAATTGTCACAGAATTCTTTTGTCGCTTCGGATGTCCGGCCCAGTTGCACTCGGATCAAGGGCGAGAATTCGAGTCGGACCTGTTTTCAGCCATATGCGAGAAACTAGGCGTCGAAAAAACAAGAACGACTCCATGTAGACCACAGTCCGATGGCTTAGTCGAACGATTCAATCAAACATTAAAGCAGTTATTAAAAATTTTCTGTCAAGAAAATCCCCGTGACTGGGATGACCATTTGCCCTATGTTTTAATGGCATACAGAGCAACTGAACAAAGCAGCACAAAATGTACCCCGAATCTTTTGATGTTCGGCCGGGAAATTTGGTGTCCCATTGATTTGATGGTTGGTCCCCCTCCAGACAGAAATGATTATGTTTGCCCAATTCAGTACGTCGAATGGGTACAGTCTGCCATGCAAAATGCTTTTCAGTTTGCAGCTGAAAATTTAAAAACAGCCGCAAAGTTACAAAAGCGGAATTATGATGTTGGGTTGAAGGAAAGGGAGTACCCAATAGGGGGCTGGGTTTGGCGCTGGTATCCCCCTGCAGCTAACTTAAAACTTGCTCTTGGTTGGACAGGTCCCTATCTAGTAGTAAAAAAGTTAAGTCCATTAACTTATAGTATTCAGAAAGAACGAAATTCAAGGATAATAAATGTCCACGTTGATCATCTGAAGCCGTATGTTGGGATTGCTGCTCCGGAGGGTTGGATTTTCCCTGAAGAAATACATAACCAAGGGGAACCAGAACTTGATAAAGTTCCAGATAATGAACTGGCCTTATCTGATTTATCTGGGATAGAACCCCACTTTGCTAACAGTACCCCCGAAAACAGAAATCTGAGGATGACCAGGACAGGGCGTATAATTAAACCTCGGGATATTTATTCCCCATAATAACATTTTAAACCGCGTAATATTACAGTTAGGTACATGTGTCCATAGACTTGCCTCAATTCTGAGCGGATGTACATGTTTAAACTCGCGTAAACTCGCGTAAAATATTTTAAAATCCCCCACCCCCTTTTTTCTCCGAGGTTGAATTTTTATTGGTTGTGGACGCTGTGTATACATTCTTGTCATTCCACAATTGTTATTCTATCCCTCGATTGTTTTTTAGAAAACACACACACACACACACACGCACTAATTCAAGTTAGTCTGTATTTAGGAAATTACTTAATTTCCATATGCTTTTTCTTATTATATGTACTTTTTACAGATGTCTGATAATATACCAGATGAGTTCGTTTTTGAACCTGAGTTGGAAGAGGCCGAAGCCAATGAATTCGTTAATAATGTCGTCCGTCCAGTGTGGAACCCTTACAAACCCGGATGTAATGCAGAGTACTGCAACTCTGGACACTTTAAGAGCTTCCGGGAATACATCAAGCACTGGGGAAAAGTCCATGTGGAGTTTACTACCGTCCATTGCTGTGGTTTGTGTGACCGCCGTTTTAACACGTACATGTCTTGTAAAAGACACCTGGGATTTATCCATAAAAGAAGCCAGCCAGCTCAATTAATCAGGAAAACAAGAGTCCGTAACTATTCTTTCCGGGACCCCGGCAATGTAATACCGTATCGTCTTGGTAACGACAGAGAGAGGCAAGAAATTAGAGATTCTCAGAGGGAGCTTGAACAACGCAACCGCCGTGAACTGGCCGAAAAATTGAACCAAGAGAACTTTTGTCGTAATCTGGAACTGTTTTGAGCATCTGTTTTTGACAGTGAATTTATGCCTTTGATATTTATTATTTTTCTTTACACTGGTTATTTAATATATTAAATATAAATAATTTAATGTTTTTAAGGAGGGAGGAGTGTAGTAAATCTGAGTTACCGTTCTTTCTAAAACATGTAAATTATCGTTTTTGTAATTAATAATTTTCTGATTGTTTAATTTTCGATAATAATAGTATCTTCCAAAAGTATGTTTTACGATCTTTAGATTTTGGCTTCTGGTTAGAATTTTAGAATTTAAAATACGCTTAATTTTTCCTTTATGTTTCGGACTGTTACCTTTATTTAGTAAGTGTTAAATTTAAATATATATCTAA
>JAOXYH010770753.1:0-12529 GCA_028566455.1 Botula fusca | reverse complement strand
CTAGCGGCACAATATCATGTAAATAAATTAAAATGGACTAAAACAAGGACACCATGACCATACTTTCAGGCGCATAAATGCAGCGGGGTTAAACTAGTTTTGTGGAGCCCCAAACCTCCTCCATTTTGATGTGGTCAAGAGAAAGAAAAAAGGCTAGATAAGCATTAAAAAATAAAACATGATGTGGATAACCTTTTGAATTGACCAACAATTTTACTGTAATTACGTGCAAAATACCAGGAACAGCAGATGTTCAAAGGTAAAGAAGGAACATATGATTTCATCTACTGTTAATTCATTTATTTTCGTGGATACCAATTTTCGTGGTTTGAGAAAAATATGAGTTTTCGAGGATACTTAATTTCGTGGTTTTGCTTTTTCGTAGGAGCAAGTCAACTGATAATTTAGAATTCGTTGGATATTTAAATTCGTTGTTCGCCTTTACCCACGAATTCCACGAAAATTGATATCCCACGAATAATAATGAATCCACAGTATATGATGACATTTACATATCCTAACGCTGTAGCTACTATTTTCTGTTGTAAGAACTGGGTAAAGGAATAATTATCTTTCGAAAATTTTACTTGTACAACAATAATGTTCGACACGATGTACCACTCTTCCATGTTAGAGATCTGGAAATATCCACCATTTTTGACCATCAGTCCAACAAATGAAATCTCCTTTTCTGTCAGTTTAAATTTTTCTGGACTTCATCAATGACAGACATTGCAATGTCGGGAATTCCTGCAGCCTTGCCCAGTTTTCTGAAAAGTTGTCTTGGATTTTCCCTGTTTACTATGGCATCTGTGAGAATAACCAAAATGGTTTTGTCTATTCCGCATTTTTCGGCAATACATGTTGCCAAGGGTGTAATGTTCCTTTTCTTCACAAGCTCCAGAACGCCATCAACATACTCAGCAGGAATATCAAGTTTTAATGCTAAGTACCGTAACAGCTTCATCGTCCTCGTTAACCAATCGTTGTCAGTTAGAACCGTAAATAATGTATCAAATAGCTCTTGGTCTAGACAAATGTTAAACAAATCTCTTATAATCATTGTTATTTCAGTAATGCCAACGTTGGCGTTTTTTCCCTGCAGCAAACATTTTATGAGATTTAGTGTTTCTGGTGATTGTACATAATGCTCTATAATGCATTGAGATACTTCTCTAATTTTTGCAGCAGTTCTGTCTCCGCTCGAAAAGTTTTGTAGGATTTGTAGCATTTTACGTAACAAGTTTGAATCTATTCCGGACTTGCTACTTAACCAGAGAGACATAGGGTCGACATTATTGTCAATGGCAAATGACTTGATGCAACCGAATAGATCAGGTGGTAGACCAGCTATTTCAATTGAATCCAATGCTATTGATTTCCAAGTTGCACAACAATTCAACTTCCTTACAATTGATGATGTTAGTTCTTCAGGGAGGGCCAGGGTTTCGCATTGAAGCAAGGGTAAAGGATCTCCGGTCAGAATTGAATCAAGTAATTCTAAAGGAAAGCCTAGTTTATGTCCAATTATTTTTACTATGAAATGTCCCATTTTGGTAAAGGTTTCCTGTTTGAGAAAGGCGAGAATAACTCCAGTTTTATCTTCTGGGATCTTAAGTACTCGACAAAAAGTCTGTACCAACTTCTGACCCTCAGTTGATCTTATTACTGTTAAAAAAGGTATTGACGATTTTATGCTGGTAACACGCATATCAATGCAAATAATTATTCCCTCGTTAATTTCCTTAGGTAAACTGAAATATTTTGAAGCGACCTGAACTGTTGTTTTCAGAGTTTCTTTTGACGTTTTCTTTTGACCTAGAACAGCAATGAACTCAATAACAAATTGGGCATCAATGTTCGTCTTTTTACAAATCCAAAGTATTAGCTTTGTTGGGTCTCCTTGTACGACAAATGTCTCCAAAGCCTCTTGAATCTCTTTAGGAAGACAAAGTTTTCCTAAATTTGTTTGGAGAAAAGAAAATACTTTATCTTTTGTAACTCCTTTTTCCACAATTTCTAATATTCCTTTAACAATGTCATCAGGAAGTCCTAGGTCAGAAGCCAGTCTTTCACCACATTTTGTGAGTGCTTCTTTACCAACTGCTTTAGTCAATGATTTGCCAATTGATGTTATATTTTTTGACCACTTTCCTTCAAACTCGTGCTTAAAAGATAACTGAAAGGAACCATCTACAATCCTGCATTTAGTTGGGTCGGTATTTATCTGTTCTGCTATGGTTGCATCAATCTCTCCATATTTTGATGCAATACACGATCTATGCCTACCCCGAGCAATGTCGATGTCTACACCAAGTTTCTTTTTACCTTTCATAGCTGAAGTTGGTTTACTCAAGGTACAATCAAGCTTTATTTGATTGTGTGTCTCATGTACATCATGGCTGACAATATTCTTCGCAAATTTATGAACGTTGCCGTCGAATACAATTGAGGCTCCGGTTGAGGTTAAAGTGCCAACATTCAATCCTGCACTGTCGCTATGGATATTTAACGACGTCGTCTGATTTACTCGCTTTGTATTTTCAAAACCAGTTGAAAATGTTCCACTAGGAGTTCGAGTGACGACATCAACTCCTACACTTAAACCAATATCTGATTTAGATTTGCTATCTAACCGGGAAACAATATCCAAATTCTGAATGTCACCCTCAATTGTCCCGATATCAGCGGTCGAATTATCTAAGATAACGTTTTCTGCATTTACTTTCAGCTTTCCACCAATTTGTAAATTTTGAGATTTATTTGTGATCGTTTGCTCTGAACTATACTGCACATCAAGTTTGGCGGTGGTATTGTCTAGTCCAATTCCTAGCTGAAATTCGCTTTTGCTCGAATTCAGAGCTGCACCTTGTAATTGTAGTTTTTTAGTATTTGCAAACATATCTCCTTCGATGTTCATTTCAGTAGCATTAGAAACTAAAACTTCTTCAGCTTCTACATGATAATTGCCACCAATTTCCACTGTGTCGCTACTGGTAATTTGGTTTGCTTCTGACCTACTATATATATTAAATCCTACTTCATAACTGGAATTTTCATTGCTGGATTGTGTAGACTTTCCTGCAAAAAAGCCCCAACCATACTCTTCCATTGTGTTAGACAGAATACGTCTATTATGTTCTACCCTTCCGCTCTTTGCAACTTCTGAAAAATTGCCACCTGCTTTAACAGAGCTACCTGTCCATACAATATCGGCCGTTTCTGAGAATAAAGACGTCTCTGCTGACGTACAGGAATCTTCAAGTACTGTCCCATATGATTTCTCAGAAGACTGAATATTTTTATTGTATCCTAATAATCCACCAAGAACTTTCGTTGTTTTTTCTACTCTTGTTGTCCCCACTTTATCCAACATTGACACTTTTCCTTTTGTATGTATTTTTGTTCCATGTTCGGATATAATTTCTGCAGAAACACATTTAAAGTTTCGACCTGCTTCAAATACATTCATATCACCAGAAATTCGAGGTTTTTCAACATGTGTAGTTACAGTTGTTGTTTTCTCTGTCAGCAGACCCAACCAGTATGTCTTTTCACTGGTATGTCTTGTTTCATACACGTGTGGACTAATATTTATGTCATTACCAGCATGGAATGTATTTTTACCGCTACTTTTTATATCAGATGCTTTAATGCTAATGTCATTTCCTGCATGCAAAGCAATAGATGATTGGTTTGAATCTTTATTTCCAGCAGTGATCAGACTTTTTTCACAGGAGTTGTCGGTATCGGCTACTGTAACTTCTATATTTCTCCCTGCGTTAATGTTGATACATTCTCCAGCTTCGAGTTCGCTTGAAACTATTTTTATCGATTCCATGGACGATTGAAGGTTTATATTTTGTTCGGCTTTAACCGATACACCTTGGGAAAGCTGTAATATTTTTCTTGCTTTCAGATCAACATGCCTTGCTTTAATGTTTACATTTTTTGCTATTTTAAGATCCCCTTTCCTGGCCTCAAGCGAAATACCGCTCGCTTCTATATCGTGCCTGACATCGATCTGTTTTGCCTCTAGGCTGATTGAAAACTGTGCTTTTACCTTATGAGCAAGAATAACATTCTGGTCTTCAACAATTAAACCTAAATGATCAGATATTTTTAAGTCTTTGTAGGCATCTCTATTATTTAGAAGATTTTCTATCTCTTCGATCTGTTTTGCCTTGAGTGTCAGATATTTGAACTGGTGATCTGCGTTTCCTTTTTTGCCTTCTAGAGATACGTGTCCTTTTTCTGCCTCTATAACTGCTCTATCAGCGTGGACCTTTTCGTCCAGTGATATGTCACCTTTGCCAGAGGAGACTTTCAAATTATCCGCTTTTATATTTCCAATTGAAATATCACCATCACTTTTTGCTACTAATGCACATGATTCGACATTGTCTATTTTGATTTGATCCGTAGCATTTATTGTCAGATTTGTTGACTCTATTTGATCAAGACCAACAGTTTCACTCGACACAACTGCATCATCTCGAACTTTAACCGACGTGAGATGTGCGTTCTTGGTAGCCTCTACATGAAGAGTTTTAGAGTCCATATTTTGAGCAAAGACTGTGTCCGCCTCAAGGCGAATACAACCGGATAACGCTTTCATTAACCTCCCACTTCCTCCATGGTGTTCTATTTTACTGGCTGTTATAACGATGTCCCCACATGTTTCTAGATGGCCTCCATTTTGCCACGTTCCTTTTTGACCATTCATTTCAAGTGCTAAAGCAATGTACTTTCCGCCTGTTTGGTTGTGTGTTTCTTCGCCTTCGTAAATGAATGAACGACACTTTATCTGTTCTTCCAATTGTTCACCATTAACAGCTTGAAATTTCTGGGTTTCGCTGAAACATTCTGGTCCAAATAGAGAAGTCATTAGTTTTCTTGCCACCTTCTTTGCACACCTCTTACCACGATCCTTCAGGTTCTTTAACTTGATCCGCACACAGTTTACTTTTAAAGGCAATATTTGTAAATATAAACTGTGTCCTTTGTTTAAAGATTCGATAAGATCCTCGATATGGAAAGCGTTTAATCCATTGCGACAAATGTTTTGAGTCATTTGTGCGATGTCGTTACACAAGTGACTCGATACACTAAGATTGCAGATCACTTTCGGTAATTGCATAGCTTGTTCAACTAATTTTTCAATGTCTGATGATGTATTTGCTGTCTGCAATTTTGATAAGGAGGTATCAACTACTGTTTTCCATCGGTCAAGGTCATCTGCGCCAGGCATAGTTGACTTGTGGGAAGAAAATTCGAAGTACAATACAGATTTTAGGTCTATATTTCTTCCGACGATTTTTGATCCAATAATTATGCAAAGCAAACCTTCAATAATTAGCTCTGACTGATCTTTGTTACCTATTTGCGAGAGGGTTTGGTCTCTCATCGAGTCTGTCGTATTTGGGGTGCTTAAAAATATTGGAGCTGATATACCTGTCTTTACACTTCTTAATGTGCCACAATTTACAAAAACATAGTCGGCCTTTACTCGTAGCTGTTCGACTGTTTCAACTTTTCCCAGAGATAGCATATTTGAAAATTCCAGGTCCAGGTTCGTACATTCATGTATCTGGCCTGTCATCTCTATGGTGGTTGTCAACATTTTCACAATTTTTGCATTGTGTACTTTGCAATCATCGCTAACTGAGACTTTCTGTTCTGCATATAATTCTATTGTTCCAATATTACCTAAATCTCCCTTGAGATCTATTTCTACTGCTTGTAACTCAAGTTTTATTATTTCTCGCACTATTGTCGTCTTCTCAACTGTCAAATTCATCGATGCAAAAACATCAGCTATTTGAAATTTCGAAACAACAAGGTCGGAGAAGTTGACGTTTTGACTTTCTATTTCCAATGATGATCCAGCAGTACCATTTTCTGTCGGATTGCTTTCAGCCACGATCTTCCCAGATAGATTAATTTTTCCATGAATAGTCGTTGAATTCTCTTTTGCGTTTGATAGGTATAATTTTCCTCTTTTGACTGTTACTTCCGAGGTATTTTCCATAGTTATTTCTTCTGAGCCTACAAAAATACACTCTTCTGCAGAAAGTATACATTTTGAAGTTTTCGCAAATAATATGCTGTTCTCAGATTCGAAACGACATTCTCCAGCAATTATACATTCAAGGTTTCCCTTCAAAATGACAGAATGCATGTCGCAAAAAATCACATCTTCTTCGTATTTTTGTGATTTAACTTGAAAACTTCCACTTTCGGACAGTAATAAAGTGCCAACGGTGCAGTGTACTTGTCCCCTTACATGAATACTGCCATATACAGCTAAGCTGTCAGGTTTACCTTCACCAGCTGTATTTGATGTAATGGACAAATGTTTGCAATTTATCTCAGCTTGTTTGTTTATCTGGACATTTTTAGCACCAAAAATAGCAAAACTGCCGTTTACCAAAAGTTTGCCCTTGCACAAAATGGTCTGACTTGGTGAAATTGCTACGGCAAGCAAAGGAACTTGTATGGTGCCACCCAATGTTATATCACCTTTCCTACTTTCAATAATCACTTTAGATGGTTCTGAGCTTTCAATCAAACCATGACTATCAATATTTTTTGCAGAGAGCTTCAAGTTTTGTTTGCACTTCAAAGTTCCTTCATTTGTAATGTCTGACGTCACGGTGATATTTAAGTAGCCATGCTCACTCTGGAGAAAAGCATTTTCTTTATTTTGAATGAAAGCATTTCCTTTTATCAGGAGACTATCTTGCACTGATAAACTGGAATAATTTGACATTTGTGTTCCTACTTGTATCGTAAGCGAGGAAAGCTTTAAAATTTCGCCCTTATTTATAAATTCGTCCACATACACGTACATTTGTATGGAGCCATCCATCTGAAGTGTTCCATAATGTTCCCATTTCGTTACGTATAATTCTGACAAGCAATTTTCATCTGACTGAAGCAGCAATAATGATTTGTCCTCGGTATGCACGTTCCCTGCACTGCAGATAATACGGGGCGTAGAAATACCTGTGTCATCATTTGTTATCACGCTTAAAGGATTTAAAATTGTATGAGCTGACATGTTCATCTTTATATTTGCAGAGCTTGCACTAATCCCTTTTGCTTTCAGTCGGCCATTCATCATAATATAATCTACATTTTCCAGATTGACTGGACCATTTACTGTAATGGTACCGCCAAAAGAACACTTTGTTTGACTTAAACCATATTTTGTGTCCTTCTTGAGATAACTTAAGGCGTCACAGCTTACTTCGGAGAGATTCTTTACTTGCATGTCTTTTGAAAAAGCAAAAACTAGATTTCCCCTAATATTCATCTGGCTTTCAACGCATATTCTTCTATGTGAGTCAGATACAAGCACAACATCAGGTAGATCGATTTTACCTTTAATGTCAATGTCTCCGAACTCGCTCTCTATTGTAACTTCAAACTGATCCTTTTCCAAATCGTAAAAGTGTCCATCAAATTCTATATCTTCTTCGGCAAATATAGCAATTTTTTTATTATTTTGTTGCCTTGTTGTGGTAGATTTTGTTACTTTCAGGACATTTTCATTGGTCATTTTAACACTTTTCGCAAGTATCTCAGATGACTGTGATAAAGATATGCAGCCACTGAGAAGAAGTGGGCACTCACTAAATAATTTCTCAGAAACAGAAAGTTTACTTTCTTTGGTACTTTTCAGTATAAGCTGTAGTGGTGTTTGGTTTGCTTTTATAACAACATTTCTGACTGTTACTGAACTTTTATTCAATATGAAGATCTGAGCCTCATCCTTGTCCATTGCCTTTTGAATATCCTCCACCAGATATGACTGTTCTTCCCTTTCATATAAAAGTTGATTCACTTCCAAACATTCATTTTCCACAGAGGGAAAGACATTGCCTGCTGTTACAGACGTTTCACCTTGTCCGAAGCATGCATCCAACAAGGATACCGTAATGTCTTCCAAGACCGAGAATCCTCTTAACGACACAACACGGAGGCTAGAATCCCCTTTTATTGTTGTATGGAAAACAACGGACCCCTTAAAGCAATTCAAAACCATTCCATTTAGTGGCAAGGTCAACCAATTTTCATTATTTTCGCTCCCTCCACGGCATTTACAGTGAAAGGTTGCTGTTCCGTTTGCAGAAAATACAATAGAATCTGCTGCTGAAACAATTCCTTTAATTTCTGTCGTTCCTCTTTTTGCTGTCCAGGACATTTCAACTTTGCCGTTAACACTCTGAATAATTCCCCTGTTGTCAGTGTTTCGTGCGAAGATTACAATGTCTGAGGAACTCTGGATTACACCTGTATTCCTCATATCGTTTTTGTAACTCAGTAGATATTCGTCCGAAGCCGGCCATATTTTAATCACAACACGTTCGCCTTCGAGTATGGCATCTTTGGAATTGAGAACGGAACAACTTTGATATATTTCAATAGGCCCTTCTATGCATTGTATTTTTGAGAAGTTCTCGATCTTACATTTGCCTCCTATATTTATCCTTTTTCTCACTGTCAATGGTGCATGTGACAAAATGTATTCATCAGCATTCAGAAGTAGGGTATCTATATTGTCAATTATACCGTAATGTTGTAAAGAACCAACTTTAATGATGGTAATGTTTCTCGTTTCACTAGTTTGCTGAACTGCTAATTCTCCGTAATGGGTCCATGAGTTTAAACATCCAACCCGTATTTCAGTACTTTCATTTTCCGCCTGAAGAATAATATTTGAGTTGACCTCGGTGTGCAAAGTACCCGTAAGAATGGTTATGCACTTTTTGGCTTTGCATTCATATTTAGGTCTAACAGTATGGGCTTTTTCATCTGATTGATGGACAACATCATGACCAATTTGAATCAATGATTCCGATTTGCACCTCAAAAATGCACTTTTTGCATGTATTCCCCTTGCTTTTATTTTTGCTTTAGAATCTACGATCAAGTCAGGTTTACGTTTTTCTTTCAAGTCTGTGTGCGCGATTATTATGCAGGGTCCATTTCCAACGTCAATATCCCCTTTATGCTGTAATTGACTAGTAGAACTGTGGAAGTCTTGTAAGTTAAAGACGCATCTTTTTGTGGTTCGTATGTTACAGGATTCACAAACAGTGGCTCCAATATCAAAGAATGCTTCATTTGCTACAATAGAACCTTTAACTGCGTCACTTTCTTTTGTGATCTTGATAAATAATCTCTCCACTGACGTTAATTCACAATGTTCTGCTTGCTGAAAGACCCCACTTTCTATTGTAAGACTGCCACTATAGTTGTAAATTCTGTTTGTGTTCTGAAAAAGGTCTCTTGCATAAACTTCTCCCCCACTTCCAATAATAAGTAATCCAGATTCACTTACGCTGAAGATGTTTGTTGATAAATTTCCAAAGCTTTGCATTAAAATTGTTCCTTTAACTCTAAAGTTCCCATCGCAATTTCCGGAAACGAGTCCGCATTTGCAAATTGAAGACTCTTCCGATGTTATATCACCATGTACGTCGAAATAAATGCAATGAGCGCTGAATTGAGCTAGATCTTGTAAATCACCTGTCATCTGGCAAGATATTGTTGGAGATATGAAAGATCCATTACGTTTATTCCAAGATCTTATCAAAGATGCAGCGGCGTCTGGCTCTGACCTGTCACTGGGATAATCACTCTGATTGGCATTTTTAGGCAGGAACGCTTTTGATGCTTCCCTTTCTGCAATTTCTAAGAATGTTCTTTTTTGACCTGCACAAGGGGCATTTGGATCTTCACCTTGCTTTAATAAATCACAAATTACCGGAATGTTGCAAGTTTGAATAGCCTGGTGCAGATTAATACTAGTGTCAATAGGAGTTGGTCTGTTGTACACGGAAAATTTCTTTTCAATGCAACGGTGATATCTTTGCGCTGTATCACTTGTACACTGACGACATGACAATAACGTGATGCAATGAACTTTTATCGCAATGGCTGCTTGAACGAGACCAAAGTTGCAAATGTCTCCTCTTACATCAAGACAAACTCTTTCTACAATACTGTTTTCAACCATGTTACTCCTATGTGAACCAATAAGACCATCTCGCCCTACATGCAAATTTCCCGTTATTAAAAGACGAAGTGTTTTAGAGTCATTATCTGTATCAGAATCTTTTCTTCCGACATTTTCAGTTGAAAGCAGAAATACAACTTCACCATCGATGAAGGTCTTTTTTGACGACGATTCAAAACGCATTGTTTCTACAATTGCTTCAGATGACAATCGAATTTCTCCACTTTTACTAAACAAGGAAACAAATGGACATCTCAATTTTGAATCAACACGGATGCCTAAAAGGCTTTCTATAAAAAGGGCTCCTCCAAAACAAATGATTGTTTTCGGTTGAAATGAGACTTTGTCAGCTATGATTTTTATATTCCTTTTGCATCTTACCTTGGATTTAGACAGAATCACATGGCATATGTCGGATTCAAGGCAGGAGTGAAGCTGAAAAAAGTACAAAACAAAATCATAATGATTTCTTCTTATTTCTGGAGCAATGTTTTTGCTCGAAAGAGAAGTGACATTCAGTATGGTTTCTAATGGTGTATGAGTGGCCTCCTCTTGTATGAAAAAGAAAGTTATTCTAATCTATTCACGAACTTGTAGCAAAACCACGCATAGTATTGCGAAGGGGTGAGGGGTATTAAGTCTCATAAATTGAGGTTTACAGGAAGTATTTAAATTATCACCGTGGGTAGATCAACTGTTTTTTGTTAATTTTCCAATCCTTCGGACAATTATTGTTTTGATTTTCCTTTTTACGGCATTTTATCCTTTCGAAATGAAAATAATTATACAACCGTATTGATATGTTTTAAATGGTAGTTAATGCTAGATATATGCCTTCATACATGAGTTCTCATATTCAATATTTCCATTTGGCTCTTAAGCTTTTGGTGCACCAAATATAAAAGATACCGAACCGTCAGCCGAGCAACATACCTAACCCTGAATGGACAAAACGAGGAACACAACAATCAACAATCGGGCAACGCGACACATAAACTAAAAACAGGAAATAAGTAACACGGACCCCACCAAAAACCGGGGTGAACTCAGCTGCGGAAAGTTATCCATTTCCTACTCAATATGTGACACCCGTCGTGTTTCTCATGATAAGCAAGTTCTGTTCTAACTGGGGGTATTTTCGATACTTTAATATCAGATTGAGTTTTCGTTATTTTCATTTTGTTCTCCTATATGAATACATTGACATCAATGTCCCTTATTATTCTGAAGCGTTCATGGCATTTGTTGATATCAATGGTCCAGGTCCATGCAGAATATGGAGTACTAGAAGGTGGTGTAAAAAGCCTGTTTTAACAGTTTGGATGAGTAACGGAAGAGTAATTGTGCCTTGGGAATTTCTAGTAACTAAATAGTGGAACAAAGACTGAACTGAGCAAAACATTTGTTTCAGTGTCAGACAGTTTACGGTCAGAATTGTGAGTTTGTAACTGTTATAAGACACTTGGTTTCTTTTCTCTATTGCTTTGCCAAAAAATTGCAGTTTAAAATGTACATTTTTATTGTTCTACATTGTTTCCTGTTCTCTTTATTTGTTTTGCAAAAGGCATTTTGTTTGCTTATTTTGATTTAGAGGCATTAATGCGTAATGCTCTTTGAAAAACAAATCCGAATATCAAAAATTTGATCAGTGTTGATTAGCTACAAAAGAAAATGTATATCGTTGATGAATGTTTTATTTTTTACAAGAATACTTTGATATTGTGACTTTACTAAGAATGAGTATTGACACAGACAGAAGTACGCTAAATTGCCTTGAGAATGTTGAGAGAATAGTAGTGATAAGCTGGGTCAAGTTGTGGCCACATGCAAGACATTATATGGCTTTTTTAAACTGTAAACAGAGTGATAAAGTCACAGGGAAAGGTGATAAGGACTCTTGAACGGTTCAGGCGTCAGACCTGTCCAGTATTTCACAAAATGAACAGTGTTTGCCTTATCATTTAAGGAAAGGAACCATCAACCTTGATTTATATTTCTGTAATTAAAACCAATGTGGCACTACATATTGTTCATCTGTATTAGTAACTAAAAGCATCAATTGATCCTATATTCGGGGTTAAAGTCTCTCACACAGGGTTATTTCCTGTTTCGGTCATTTTGGCATGTGTTCGCTTTTACAAATTTTTATACCAGTTCAGGCCTTCCAAAGTTTTGTTCCTAGCATCGCTGACGAGTAATTAATTTACGAAAAGTGAACAACCAATGCATCACAATCGATATGAAATGTATCACACTTTGTTTTCTAGCACATTTATATTTTATACGTTACAATTAAAGTAAAAAGATATATAATATAAATCGGATCCGTACTTTTAACATAAAAAAGCCAGCATGATATTGCTGCAGCATTATGAAAAAAATATGTGCTTTTAGTACTATACCTTCAATATTAGTTCTCTGCTGCTGTCAACTTGTTCTGTTATGATAATACAGCTTTTTTCTCTTGGTGAGCGTCCGTTCAATTGTACTTCTCCGAAGTCT
>JAOXYH010770644.1:0-12530 GCA_028566455.1 Botula fusca | reverse complement strand
CCTCAATGTACAGGGTTCAGCTGGTTGGGGGGGGGGGGTGTATTAGTCCCTTTAAGGACAGCTGTAGTTTTGTACATTAATGTAGGTCTCAAACTTTGATTTATCATCGATTCTATGTGAAGGAGAATGTAAATAAAGAAATATAGTTTTTAAATGTTGTTTATTAAAATTATGACAGTAGTAGTATTTTTGACCTGGACTGATTAGAATATAAATATTTTTGTGAAAAATAAAATGTTTATGAGTAATAAAACAACACTAGGAGTCTGTCAACATCCTGACAAAAATAGGTCACCATTACCTAGATTTCACTATTCATTGATTTTAGAGAGTCTGGTAAGTTTACGTCAGAGTTTTTTTTTCAATAGGTTCAAGCTGGTGCCTGGTCACATAACTTTGCAAAGGGATGCATCTTTTGGAGTCTGTCAACATCCCAACAAATATAGGTCACCTTGACCTAGATTTCACTATTCATTCTTCTTAGAGAACCTGGTAAAAGTTTACGTCAGAGTTTTTGTGTTGCCTGTGAAGAAAGTTGCGAAAAGTGAGATACATGCATACAAAGCATGACAGGCGACGGTGGGCGACGTAAACTTTTACATAATATTGAGAACACTTTGATGTAGGAATATCGTATTTGGTCTGTGTCTTTGACCTATATACTATGCTTGAGTGACTTTGGTTAAATTTTGCATTTAGCTTTGTTTCTTAAAAAACTTGGCATAGTATCCTAATAATGTTTCACTGTAACAATCACCTTTATGAGTACTACAAAATTCAATGGCAATTCTATGACCTTGATCTATATTTTATCCTTGAGTGACTTTGGTTAAATTTTTCGTTTAGGTCCATTTCTCATTTATTCCCTATGGGAATTAAATCTGATTTAAACTAAGACTAAAGGCGGGGCATTCGTGTCTTATAGGCACATTTTCTAGTTGAAATAGGGACCAGAAGAAGTCAGATTAGAATTTTTATGTTATGTCACCAGATGAATATTATTCCACAGATTATTGTGTCCACATAAATAGTGTGACCAACAAATTGTTGTGTCCACACTTATTCATTGTTCCTGTGCAGGAGGCAGGAGACTGGCCGTCGTTCCTTCCGACAGCTCTTGTTAAGCCTTGTCTCAGACCGTGTTTCACGGCTTTTTTGTTATTTTAAGCCTTAATTGTCTTAGGCCATGTTTTCGGCTTTTTTGTTTTTAAGCCTCGTCTGGGAACGTGTTTTCGGCTTTTTTGTTGTTTAAGCCTTGTCGTCTCAGACCATGTTTTCGGCTTTTTGATCATCGGTCGGTTTCCCTTACTTCTCTTACGTCTACAAATTTTGTGAATTGTTTGTAAAACCAGAAAAAAATATTGAATTTCAAAACTGTTAGTGACCTAGAAGGACCTCGCTGATATGGACGGACATATTCAGGCGGAAGAAAAAGTATGTTCACATGAAAGTTTTGCAATAATATTTGGTGAAAATTGATGTCAGAATGATAAGAAAAGGCCGAAAGTCTAGGGAGAAAGAAAAAGTCAAGTAAACAATAAAAAACATCACAGGGAACACAAACGTAAATGAGCACTCGGACTTCAACAAAAACTGGCAGCATGGACAAGGTGCTCCGGTAAGGTTAGTGGCATCTGACGTAACGCGCGTCTGGTGCATAAAAACTCTTGCCTTTAACTTTGATGTAATTTTGTCTTTTGAACAACTGGATGGTTTTCACTTCTTGGGGAAGTATTCTCCCCAGGGTTAACCCGCTCAACACTTAACACTCAACACGTAGTCAACACTTTGGTGCTGACCTGATTCATCAAACTAAATTGCCGTTCAACATTTTGGAATTGTTGAAAACACTAAGGTTTTTCTACCCCACGGCATAGAATTTCCTTAGTCTTATTTTGGTGCTCCTTTTCGTTATATTTTTGGTTGATAAGCTCTTCAACTTCTGAATTGATTTTGGATTTGCATTTTTTTGGGATAAGAGCGTCACTGAAGAGTCTTTTGTAGACGAAACGCGCGTCTGGCGCATAAAAATTCTTGCCTTGAACTTTGATGTAATTTTGTCTTTTATTAAGTAAAAGTCTAAAGAAAGAGAAGAGGAATAGAATATTATCAGACATCTTAATATTAAAAAAAAATTCAAAATACTTCATACCGAACTGATAACTATAATGAGTGAATACCTGGAGAGCACATCACTTCACGCAGAGAGAGACTCTTCTTGCTGTATAAATGCAAACTTTTGTGGTTGTATTACGGTACGGCTATATCTGTCTGTAGACGCATGGTTTCCGTACTGTACTTTTGTCCTCGCCGACTGATCTGAAGATCTTTGGTTTCCGTACTCTAGATATATTTTAATACGATATGTTACCATGTATAAAATAAGGCTAAGATTGATTTTTTCCTCATCTGGTTATGAGCGAGGGTGAGCTTTTGCCATCACTTGGCGTCTGTCGTCGTTAACTTTTAATTGAAAGATCTCTAAAACGAGTTGGCCAATTTGAAGCAAACTTTGGCACAATGGTTCGTTGATGGTCCCTCTTTTAAAATTTTATCCGATAGTTTGGTCAAAAGGGAGGGCCACTGAGGGGCCCAAAGTGGAAAATTAAATATTTAAAATTTTCTTCAGAACCAATGATGCTATTTCAAATATATTTGGTGTAGATACTGACAAATAACGAGGAATTGTTTCTATAAAGGTTCTTGGGGCCCCTGGCGCCCAAGGACCATGAGTCCAAAGTTACATAGGATGCAATGGAAAATCATCTATGAAACTGGCAAATTTAAACCAAACTTTGCTGGATTATTCCTTGGACGATTCCCTGTCAAAATCTTGTCTGACAGTTTGGCCCTCCCAGGGATCGGGCCACAAAAGGGCCAAAAGGCTCGAACAAGGAAAATTCATTAAATATTTAAAAATCAACTAATTCAGATTCGGTGACGCCAGTGCAATGACATTTGGAGTAGAACACTGATTAATCATGAGGATTTAAAATATATTGATGAAGGTTCTAGGGTTCATGGGGTCCTAAGAACATGCGTGCAAAGTTTACATAGGATTCAATTGAAAATCACATGAACTCGTTTCTCTCAAACTATAGGATTAATTTTAATCAAATTGAATCTTTGCTGAATTGCTCCTTGGATGATTACTGTATCTGATAGTTTGACCTTCCCAGAGGACAAGCAACAAAGGGCATAAATGAGGAAATAAATTAAATATCTAAACATTTTCGTCAGAACTAGTGATGCCAGTGCATAATATCTGGTATAAACACTGAAAAATCACGATGATCCACGGTTGTCCTAGGATCCATGGAGTCCGATGACCATGTGTCCAAAGTTTACATATATGATTCAATTGAAAATCAAGTATGAACTTTTTTCTCACATACAACTGAGCCAATTTGAACCAAACTTGGCTAGGTAAGTCCTTTAATGATGTCCTTTCTAAATCATTTCTGACAATGTGACCATCTCGTAAGAGGGACACAAAGAGGCCGAGAAGGGAAAAATTAATTAAATAGTTAAAATGTTCTTCAAAACCATTGACGCTAGTGCAATGATATTTGGCGTAGAACACTGATAAATAATGAAGGTTCAAATCTACATGATTGAAGTTTCTAGGATCCATGGGGACCAAGAACCATTTTTCCAAAGTTTACGTAGAATTCAATGGGAAAACACATGTGAACGGGTTTCGTAGAACCTACTGGGCCTATTAAACCAGACTTGCTTTACTAATTCTTTGGATGATCCTCTTTCAGTTTTTAATGTCAAGTTTAGTTTATTTTTCATATTTCAGCACGTGCACGATTTTAAAGTGTTCTCGATTTTATAACATATTGATTGGTTACCCGACTTAAATTGCACTCGGTTTACTATAATAATAATAGTACACTTTTATAGGTATTACATGTAACTGTCGTCTGCTCATTTGTCATGAAACAGTGCACAAAATGCACCATACATTGTATGTATATCTTATGACAGTTCCATTTGGATGTTCCTGTTTTTTTTTTGTTTTTTTTTTGAGTCCGATTTGCTTATATAGTTAACTTTTGTATGGTGATTTTTGTGTTCTATGTCATGTTTGTGTTTTTTTCCTTGGCTTTGTCTTTGTCCTGGATTTTCGGTTTTTGATTATCCCTTGAACCGCGGTTTTCCCTGACTTCAAAATTATTTCTGTTCTTAAAGTAATCAGTTAAGTAGCTTCATCTATCAACCTTAACTTTTTATACACCCGTCATTAACGGACGTATTATAGTATGGGACTGTCCGTCCGTCTGTCCATATGTTGACATGTCGTACAATGACTCAACTTTTTGTTATAAGGTCCCTTTTTAAATTTTTACACATTGTTGAAATTGATGACCGTAGGTTACCCATCGATTCTGACCATATTCACTTTTGCCGTTCCAGAGTTACAGGACTTTATAGATATATGTAGCAAAATAACTCAACTTTGCTTTCATGGATGCTATTGTTAATTTTAAAAATGTTGGGATTGATTACTGTAGGTTACTCGTCCATTTTGATCTTTGTCACTTTTGCCATTTCCATATACGAAACTTTATATAGCTAAAAACGGAGATTTTAACATTATTTGCTTTCATGGATCATTTTGAAATTTTAATACATTGTTGGGATCATGAATTTGGACAGTTTTTACTTTTGCCATTTCTGAGTTCCGAGACTTAATATAGCTGAAAAAAGGTTAATATTATCGGTTTGCTTTCATAGATTATTTTGAAATTTTTACAAGCTGTTGGGTGGGGTTGATGACTGTAGGTTAACTTTCGGTACTTTTTCCATTTCAGAGTTTTGGACTTTAAATAATGAAAAGGGTCTGTCAAAGCAACTTTGAGTACTATACACATTGTTAGGATTGATGACTGAAGTTAACCTTCCGATTTTGGCGCTTTTCAATTTTTTTACTGTTCCCGAGTTACTTATTTTATATACTGAAAAAAACATGGCAAGTTTAAACAAGTCATGCAATAAATTTACTTCCACTGATTCTATTGAATTTGCAAACAGTTAAAATTTATGCCAGTTCGCCATGCAGCTTCTGTAAAAACAGGTCATCCACTTTTGATAGATTTTCATAATTTTTGGAAATGTAAGATTGTCATGATGATAACCTGATCACATTTCAGAGGACGTTTTTACACCTTTTAGGATGGATGGAAGTAAGAATGGCGTATCATGCACCATTAGCGCAGATCTTTATTTTTTAAATGATATAAAAGCACAAAGAAAATACACAAATTAAAGACATATGGGAGCTCCCTCCACTTGCAATAATTGATGCTGTGCTTTATTTCAGTCACTCTAGTAACTGCTTAAAAGCAAGAAATTCACTAAAACAAATAGGCTTATTCTTTATTTTTTGTTATTTATACATTATATAACAAATTGTTAATTATTCAGATGTTTTCCCCAATGTCGATAATATTTCATAAAGATATCATCCTTGGCCTTTTCCCAAAGGACCCTGGTATAACCCTGCAGTTCGAAAAAAAACATAAATATAGCAAAATACCTACGATGTCCGTCGATGATTGCCAGAACTCGTATAAACTCCTAATTCAGGCTATGCTTGCAAAGAACATCCCAAGAGAAGAGATTTGTTATTGACTCTAATGACAAGACTATCATAAAAAAAGTATAATTACAAAACATTCAAAGAATCAGTCAAATGAAAATCGGTGTGTAACATGAATAAAAAATTATAGATTTATATATTCCCTGCTAGCGATAGGGGGAGGTGTATACAGTCATCATTATGTCCCTCCGTCATATCCTATTATTTGCGATTGCTCCTCAACTGCCCAATGGATTTTAATGAAACTTGCAGGCATTCTTTGGTGCTAGATGGCACCTCAAACCTACTAATTGTTTTTATTTTTCAAGTTTTTGGCCATTTTTTTCTGATTTTTGGATTTTGTCTGATAATGCTGTATCATTATCATATAAGGCTATGGGAAAGAGCACTGTTGCCTTATCCGTAGCTCCCCTAGACAACGTAATGGATTTCAATATTACTTTAAGGCATTATTCTTCACATACTAATGATGTGCACCTCCTATGTTGGTTTTTTTCTGTTTTTTTTACCAATTTTTGCCCATTTTTGGACTTTATCATTTCAGCTTATAGAATTGTCACATAAAGCTTTATGATTGGGAAAGGGTACTCTTGCCTTATCCATAATTGCTCCTTAACAACTAGGTGTATTTCACTAAATCGTTGAGGCATTCATTTTGGCATATTGATGATGTGCACTTCCAATTTTGTTTTTGGACCTTCCTAATTTTTACTAAATTTTGCTCATTTTTTGCCTAATACAGAATTGTCATGTATAGCTCCTGAACAATTTAATGAATTTTATTGAACTTCGTATGTAGATAATGATGTGCATCTCTAGTGTTGTTTTTGGATTTTTCTAGCTTTTACCAAATTTTCTCTCATTTTTTTCAGTCTGTCATCATTATTTAAGACTGTATATGTGATGTGATACATGTTCTCCATGGAAAATTTGATCTGAAGTTTTACGCAAAACGGCACAAACTGCAGGTGGTAGGGTATTCAATAGTGAGCCTTGGCTCGCAGTACTTCTTGTTATTATTTTTTTTCAAAGAATGTTTACATATTCATCTAGTGCTTGATTGATTTCAATTATTTTAGCTATACATAGAGGAGGTGAGTCTTAGTGGCACAAAAAAGAGGCGAGTCTTAGTAGCAGAGGAAGCAGGTGTTTCGAAAGACACTGCCGACCATCTGTATTTGACTGAATATAGATGGTCCCTTTTAAAACTGTGCCCTGCTGCTCCGCATACTATCCAATTTCTTGATGGTAAAGGCAGCTTTAGTTTGAAAAAGGAGGCTCCAGGGAGCCTGTGGTTCTCACATGAATCAAGTTCATAGAGTCATTAAAACTTGATCACATTCAGTGCCTTAGGATGTCTAATGATTTTATGTTTGCCAAGTATACCACGAAGACACTTTCGAAGCTCTTCACTTCTCCACTCACAGCAGCCTAAAGAGTTACTGCAGCCTACTCAACCAGTAAAGTGAACCCTATGTGGACACCAGAAAGTTCTAGGGACTTGCAGGAATATCTCTTCTTGTAGTCTTACCATTGCAACACTATAAAAACTTCTGATGTTTCTACTATATACACTACTGAATGATAAACTAAAATCTGTTATCTTTGAGCTTATCCTCCATTGATTCTGGATGAAAAATTTGTACAACGGTATGCCTGTTTGGTGCCAGGTAAAGAACAGGCTTACTTACTGATTCTAACAAGAAATAATCAGAGACCGGTGTTGTTAGCAAATTTATTTTGTATTTTGTATCGTGTCAAATAATACTTTTATGTGGGATTTACAATTATTCGATTCAAACATCGGTATTTAGATTTTATAATATACATCGTGTTTTAAGGGGAGGGGTTATTTTTCGCGAATTCCTCTTCAAACATGGAATATAAATGTACTAAGAGACATATCTATTTAATTACATCAAATTGTGTCAGCTAAGCACATGTAGTGGCCGCCATATTAAAAATACAGGTCATCGAATATTCTTTTGGTGGAGGACCATTGAAGGAAAATTCCTACTAAGATGGACTCAAATTGGGCCAATGGTGTCAGAGATGTTTGAAAATGTGTCAGCCAATCAGAAGCAGTGACAGCCATGCTGAAAATCCAGAAGTGTAATCAGACATACTTCGGAAGAGGACCATCCACGACAATTTGGTCAAATTTGCTCAAACTTCAGAGAAGACCCATTCCTCGCCCATTACAGACTCGTGGCTATCATCTTCGATATAGGTCATCATAGCCACAACATAGGGGTACGGAAGCCATGAAGGGGAATGAGACAGACAGACGTTTTTTTCTACCGCTTTCCTTCGTCAACAAAAGACTGGTAACACTTATTTTGCTAACATACTTCATCATGTAAAACAGGCCAAATTTCCCACACTTTAAAGATAAATCAATTTCAATATACTTTACCTACTGCACCCAGAATTTTCAACTACAGTAGGTATTGCAGGACCTGAATGAAACCGCATGATTGTTGTCACAATGCTCCAGTCAAGTCGTTACGGCAGATTTTTAAATATCGTTGAAAATTATTATCTCCATAACATTCTAGCCAAAGGACCCAAGTACCGTGAGCCAAGTCAAATAAACTGAAATTATACTTTTGAAATTTTTATGGAAGCAGTGGAGGACTATGAAAGAAAATGAATCTAACGTGAACACGAGGAGATTGATTAGCTGTCAAAGAGAATCAAAGCTGTGAGGTCTTTAATCTTGAAAGGTATAAAAAGCTCAGTATGCCAAAAAATGCGAAAACTGCGTCTATTTTTAATAAATCTTAACGTAGCTGGAACATTGTCCGTCATTTACGAAAAACGGGAATACAGATATAAATTTATGGCAGTCATATATTTTTTAGGGAAAAAGGAACTACAGTATCTTTAAAATACATGGCAGGTTTGGTCAAAATGCTCGATCTTTTTTGTGAACAACATATTTGTCCAGTGTGATTAACGTGTTGATCAGCAGATGATTGGTAGCCCAATAGGGAATAACTGCGTCCCCTAACTCGCCGACCTGTTTTCACCTTCCTATCAGGCCGATTTCATTACAAACTTACAAAAGAAGGGAAGGCATTTGGCAGTCTTTTCCGCTATATAGATGACGTTTTGTCACGATTTGGTGACTACCTTCATCTCATCTACGAAAGAAAAGAAAAAAAAAGAAAGACGAGGTCTGCTTCTTATCTTGATCCCCTCTTACGATAAGGACGGAATAGGAAATCTATCAGATAAACTGTATGACAAACACGATGACTTCTCAATACAGATAGTCAATTTGACTATTTGTGGTGTCGCTAGTACTTCGGTACTGGCCCGAAATGATACTTTTAAATTTAACGTGCTTAAATTTCCCAAGTTATCTCCCTCATGCAAAGCTCTGTCCGTAGATGGTTTCGGCTTCCTATTTCGTTCATTTTGGCATGTTCTCGCTTTTATTAATTTTTAATAAAAGCCAGAACATGCCAACAGTTGTTCTCTTCCCAAATTGTAGCATCGCTCACGAGTAATTTATTTACGAAATGTGCACATCCGATGCATCAATATAGGTACGAAATGTATCACACTTTATTTTACTACCACTGAGTGGATGCAACTGCTGGTGGACTGTTACTCCCCGAGGGTATCACCAGCTCAATAGCTAGTACTTCGGTACTGGCTCGAAATGATGCTTTTAAATTTAATGTGTTTAAATCCCCAAAACTTAATTAAACTACGGAGTTATCTCCCTCATGCAAAGCTCTGTCCGTAGATCGTTTTGGCTTCCTATTTTGGTCATTTTGGAATGTTCCCGCATTTACAAATTTTTGATAACAGTTGTTGTCTTCCCAGGTTTTGGTCCCTATCATTGCTGTAGAGGAATTAATTTACAAAATGTGCACATCCGATGCATCAAAATCGGTATGAAATGTATTGCACTAGCTTTGTTTTTCCATTTTTCAGTACTACAACGTATGGACTTTATATGTCACAGGTCATTCCAGAGCATGCGTCCATTATCAGGAGTGAAAAACGTTTGACTGTTTAACTTCTGGAACAGGTTTTTTTCTACTTGGGCTCAAGTCGTCGCTTCAAAAATTCAACTGCCGCCATCATGAATTTTTAAATCGTTATGGTGTGTCCATCCCCACAATGAGAAGAGACTTGTTCATGTCATTGTAGACTTCCGTTTTACTGATGTGACTTACCTGACAAGAAATACTCGGCTGATGTTTACAGAATAGTAGATTCCGTTTACCGTACCGGCTTTGGTGGAGCCCGAGCTGCTCATTTAGTTTTTTTTTATGATGATCTAATTTTAGTTTTGCGTGTTCCGTTTGATGTTTGTCTTTGTTTTCTTAGTTTTGTCATTTTTGGTTCTGATCGTCGTTCTGCTTGCGTTTTTCCTGACTTTTTTGCAGAGAAGGCGGCGAAAATGAGATCAGATGTCATGGTGGCCATACCGAAAATCAGTCATCCATTGGACATGCATTTCGTAGATGAAGTTAAAGGAATATTCGTGCCAAGTTTGATTAAATTTGGCTTTTTGGTTTCAGAAGAGATTTTTTTTAAAGAAAAGCTAACAACGACGGACTGACGATGGACAGATGACGGACGCCAAGTGACAGCAAGTTTCTTTCGCATTTGGAAAGGTGAGCTAAAAACTGGTGCAGTTGCAGTTAAGACAGACAGACAACACGGCAATCCATATGCTCCGGCCGTATTGCAGTGTTTCATGAGGAATACAATATACTAGTAACTCATTTGAGGAGTCGTTTGACGATTTCGTTGTAATTGATAATTTTGCAGAGCTTAAATGCGCATTTGCTATTTACAGTTTCTCTCTATCTATTTTTGTGTTCAAGACATTGGCCAAAAACGAAAACTTCGTGAAAATTTCGTGAGAAATAACTCTTAAATATAGTCATTTCAAGGTTTTGGTGTAACACAGACATTTGTAGAGCTTGATCTGGTGATACGTGTAATTGTTCTGTATTTACAGTATCTGTTATTTTTTATTTTGTTTTCAAAATATTAACAACACAAGGAAAAGGAAAAAATTGACAAAGACAGTACTCATGTAAGATAACGTCTGACGATTTCGATGACATTTGTGGAGCTCGACTTGGTGATCATTTTTGCTATTTACATTTTCTCTCTGTCTGTTATTGTGTTCATGTTATTTACCATAAAAAGTCATCAGAATTTACTTTTACTGAGCAATAACTAATGTAAGGAGTTATTGGACGATCTCGGAGCAATAACTAATGTAAGGAGTTATTTGTCGATCTCCGGTGAAAAGGAGACTTTTGTAAAACTTTACTTGCTCAACATTTATGCTATTTACAATTTCTCTCGATCTGTTATTGTTTTCAAGATATTTAAGCCACAAAACAGAAAAAGAGTCAAAATTTGCGTTTCACTGGGAATAACGTATGTAAGGAGTCGTCTGACGATTTCGGTTTAATAGTGACTTTTGTAGAGCTGATTTGCTGATTATTTATGCATTTTATTATCAGTCTGTTTTTGTTTTCACGATGTATTTTATATTTGACAAAAACAGAAACAAATCATCAAAATTTACAATGAGAATGACTCGTGTTCGAAGTCGTCTGACGACTTCCATGTATCGGAAACTTTTAGGGTTTGATTTGCTGATCATATTTACTGCCATAGTTTTTTTCTCTATCTGTTATAGTTTTGGAGATATACTTAAAGTAGTTATTTTAGCTTTTTGTTCCATTCGTAGTAATAGCGACCAATTTTTACGCTTGCTAGCATATCGGATATTATAGATTTGTGAAAAAGTTTACGACCGGACGGAAGACAGACGCCAGGGATGACAGAAGTTCACCTTGTCAGCAAAAATGATAGGAATACCATATATTAAGGTTTCCGTTTTATTAAAAAAAGACATAATAAAGGAAGTGGAGGTCTGATTGATACAATACCAAGAGGAAGCAAGATAGAAAACAGTCATCCTGCCACCGCTTTAGATTCATTTTTGTGACTAGCTGTTACTCAGTATTATTTTAACTTCATTCTAAAAACTTCATACTTTATGTATTTTGATCTTAACTGTTTTTGAGACTAGAGAGGTATTTGTTTAAAGAGGTAAGGTGGGTTCACCGGACAAAACGTTCAAAAGAAAACCATCAAGGGACTGTTACGGTCATGTCTGATTGAAATTGGCTTTTTGGTTGGAGAATATTAAAATATTAAAACTTAACGGACAGATAGACGACAGACGATGGAAACAGATTACAATTTTTAAATGTTCACGTTGGTTTGGCGTGGTATGCTTAGAAGCTAACACCGTTGGACGATGGGTTGACGGACGCTAAGTGGTAGTAATAACTTAAATGTTCCTCCGGACCAAGTCTTGTGAAAGTCTTTTAGGTGTAAATTTATCACAGTCTCAGCTGGAATAATCATACTAACCATATGTTTTGTGATTTTTTATTTTTGCAAATTCACACAATACACTTCTAATTTGTATACAGTACTAAAATATTCACCATAAAAAAGAAGTACAGGCCAAAGAAAAATAACGCTTAAGAACTATAAATATAGTGCATATGTGTAACCATATTTGTTCCAATATTTCCTTTCAAGATAAAGAAGATCTTAAATACAGATTATAGTACAACATTTTATACGGCTATATGCTTCTGTAATAGATTACTGCTGCACAACATGGAGTAGTTGCATGGATCACAGAAACTTTTGGCTTCAAAAATATAGGAAAAATAGGACAGAAATAGGATTTTTTAAATGAAAATAGGACCTTTATAGGACGAATCTATTAAACATAGGTTGTCACCGACCACAAAGTTCGCCTGGTACCAGGCATTTGCCACTAAACTTTAAGCAGATTTTCAAAGACCACTGAAGCATGAAATTTAGGTCAAGGTGACCTAATTTTGTAGATAGACTG
>JAOXYH010770427.1:0-12535 GCA_028566455.1 Botula fusca | reverse complement strand
GGTTAGCGGAAACACAGGTATTATTTTTTTAGGCCTGAATTGATTTTGGACTAATAGTTTTTTCAATACATATGGACACCATATATGTCTAATGATACTAAAGTATGTTCTTCATATAAACCCTTTGTATATGTCAATTTTAGCAGTCAGATTGCTGATAAAGCAACCATGCTGACCTTGAGTGTTCATTAATTTTTTTTTCTATCCCTTGAGACAACAGTAGACATAATTATCCACTGGTAAACCAAAAATGTAAGTCCAGAATTATTTCCATTACATAACTGAAATGTCTTCCATAGGATTTCAAGGACCAATTCAGTTTGAAGATATCCTACCATAGTTAGATTTCGTGTTTATTTTCAAGGTATGCAAGATTACTTTGTTCATGTTAACAGAATCTATGGTACATTGTACATGTTGTACATGAATAGCCATTATGGAGGTATTGCCTCTGTGTGAGGTCAGTCAAAGGGTTGACAGCTTTGGTGTTTACCTTATAACGAGGCCAAATTTTTAAGTTTTTTAGTTTCTTTTGAAGGTAAAACAATGGCTTCAGTAGTGGAATCAGATATTGACCAGTTTATCCAAAACCAGAAAGTAAAGCTTCAGCAAGAACGGCAACAATTGGCAGTAAGTTACACTAAAGCTATGACTGTACCAAAATTATTTCAGTGCAGAATACTGAAAGAGTGAATTCCTTCAAATCTTACTTTAATACATGTCAAATTTTGCTTTATTTTCTGTAAGAAATATTAAGCAACTTGACTGAAATGGAACATTTTACATTAGCTTCAAAGGAAACATTGCTTCGGGAAAGAATCCTCTAATATCTTGCATGTACACATTAAACTTCTTCTGACCTTTATTTACAGCTAACTGCATGTTACATGTTATTCCAATTATTAACAGCATATTTAATATATATTGTTCCCTTTAACAACCTGTAAATGTTACAGACAGAATTTAATTTAAAAAAAAAAGATATTTTGGAAGGCCAAAATCACACAAGTTGTGAAAAATCTGCCGGTATCACATATGATCTTTTTTTCAGCAGCTATGAGAGACATTCAGAAGCTGGTTATGTAATCGGTGATTGTGTCCTTGGATCTTCTACGATGTGGAAATGCTGTAATGATTTTTGTAAATAGCAATATGGAATTTTTTAATGATGTTTCAAGTTGTTTTTTTATAAAGTTTAGGATGATAATGTTGTATTTATTAGGATGATGAGAGAGGTGAGAGGGTGGGTAGAAGACAGTGGGATGATCCTGGGAGAGATACAAACTATGCTGAACATTTATGCTGTGTCTCTAGTTTGTTAAATATTTGATGTTAAAGGATCATAGAATCATAAATGTTGTATAGTTATTGAGTTGGTCATGTTCTAATACATGTAAGTTCTTAAATTTACATGTATTATAAATACTGTAAAAGCAGAAATTTTCATTGGGGATTCAATTATGCATATTTCATGGATAAGATTAATCAACAAAATTAAAACCCAAACAAAAATTTAACCTCAGAGAGAGACAACATGTTGTACTGGGTATTGGCCATCCTTGGTATAAAAACCATGAAAATTTATATGCACAAAATCAGTTGCTGATAGAAAATCATGACAATTTCAATTAGACATACATAAATGCTTATGTAGTACATATAGGTACAATCTGGACATAGTCTCCATTTGTAAAAGGTACTCAAATTTGATGACAAAAACATCTGTCAATGGTAAACAATGATACGAAAAGCTTGATTTTTCCATTAATTTTCTGAGAGATGAATAAAATCTAAATTGTGTATTCTTATTTTCTTTCTGTTGAGTTTGGTTTTGTAAACTTAAGTTTTAGCAAGTAGACATTTAGAATACTAATTAAATAATTTCTTTAGTAGTAAATTATAAAAGGAACAGGGCTGTTGGGGCTTGTAGCTAAAACTCCTTGCATGCAGTTTTCTATTAACACATACAGAATACTTTCAAGCAAATTGTTTACTTTTATTTCCAAACCGTCTTCTCTTCTGTTGACAACAATGCCATACATAAACATGTCTTTATCAGATTATCTCTGTTGTTTATTCTAATATTATCTGTGTATGTACATTGTATATCGCTGATTTAACAATCCTTATGATATGTAATTTTCTTTATCGCATGATCCCTATATGCACATCACCAGCATGAATGTCAAAATGTACTTGTTGTAATATGTTTAAGAACACTTCCATAAGCATAATTTGAATCTAAAAAAGTGAATTATTGTTTGGATATTACATTTGGAGGTCAAGAAATAAAAAAGTATTGTCATTAAGAAAAACATTGAAAAAGGAAACAATTTTTATTGTCAGAATATAAATGTCTTGAAGTCTCCAGATTTGAGAATTCCATTAAGTAGTGATTCATCAGATATACAACCAAGGAAACAATCAAGTGACAAAAAGGTGAAAGAGTGATGGCTGATACATCTTGTATATATACATGCATTGTTTTGCACTACTTTGCAGTTGGTGATGTATTTTTTTTAGTGGGAAATCTGAGACAAATAACAACACGACTGTATATTTCTGGACTGCTGGAGAAGTTTCAAGTACTGAGTTACTAATCAGATGTAATTTGTGAAAATAAGAAAAGATGAATATTGCTAATGTTATCTTATTGGCCAAGTTTGACAATGGTCTGAAGTGCAGCTTTAAATAAATGTAAATTGATGTAATACCGGTATCTAAAGCACCAATTATATATCACTCGTTGGAACTAAAGTAGACTTTTTTATTCTATTGATAATTTTACACGTGAAAATTGTAAGGTCAGAATAGTTATCCAAAAATTGTATGTAAATGTAAAGCTATGACATATGTTGTAATTGTATATGAACAGAGACCAAGTCCCAGATTATCAAAAAGTCCTCGTAAGGCTACACCAAACAAGAGAAATAATCGAACTCCTGGTGAACGAAATCGTAGACTAAGCCATCGCACACCAACACCAGAGGCAGGTCTTAACAAGTTGGGAAAATATGAGGAAACAAGGAAAAAGTTGATTGAAGAAAGAGTAGAGGAATATAAAGCTTTACAATCGCAGGTATCAAAAAGCACAGTGTGAATGAAGACTGGCACTGTTATGGTGTGTTTGTAACTCTCAAAATGGTTGCACAATGTAATATCACACAATGACAATGATAAAGAAATCCCTTATGATAAAAACTGAATCATTTCTGGGTAAGATTAACAAGTAAAGGAGGGTGAATGTCAATTCCATGTCTTCCGTTTGCAGTTACTGCCTAGAAGAACAATCATGGTAAGACATCCTACAGCACCTGATCCAAGATCATTCCAGGAGTTTGATTATAAAGATGCCAGGAGAGCATTAATGGAGGAGAGGAGGAAAGATTATGAGAAATACCTGCGAACATACCACCATGACCTTCTACCATTTTTATCTACACCGGCTTATCATCCGACATCAAAAGCCAAGCAACATGTTGTCAGACGTAGTCCATCACTACATCATAGGATGTTACCACAGTTCTCCTTTGAACAGTTCCAAGACTTGAGGGAGGAGGTATTGGTTGTATAGTAATCAAGGTTTCACTTAACACTGCATACTGACAGCATGGTTTTGTTATCAGAAGAAGGGAAGCTAAAATTGACAAACTGACAGCATGTTAGATATCAAAAGATGGAGAAGTATAAAATGGCATAATGAATGCATGTTTTGTCAAAAGGAAGAGAGCTAAAAATAACATACTGACAGCATGGTTTGTTATCAAAAGGAGGAGAGCTAAAAATAACATACTGACAGCATGGTTTGCTATCAAAAGGAGGAGAGCTAAAATAGCATACTGACTGCATGGTTTGTCATAATGTATTAAAAGGAAAAAGAGCTAAACAAGCATGTTGGTAGCATGCTTTTATTATTAAATGATTGGGAGTCAAAAATGGCATACTGACAGCATGGTTTGTTACTGAAAGGAGGAGAGCTAGAAATAACATACTGACAGCAGTGTAATCTGAAGAAATAATACTGATGGTTTCATAATTAAAACAAGGAGAAATTTCATTATATTACAAGGCAGGTTGAGAAAAGCTTACTGCTAACATGATGTCATAATTATAAAAAATGTGAGTCGAAAAAGGACACTGACAGCAGTGACAAGGAGGGCTGAAAAAGGCATACTGACAGCATGGTTTTATAATTAGAACAAGGACAGTGAAAAAAGTTACTGACAGCATGGTGTCATAATTATAACAATGAAAGCTAACAGAAATGGCTTTCAAGTGAAAACAAGGATGAAAAAGCATAATGACAAAGTGGATTCATATTTAGACAAAATGGGCTGAAAAAAAGCCAGCATCATTGTTTCCCTGAAAAAGCTTGCCGATAGAATGAGAAATTTTATTTTGTAAAGATATCATACAGTTATAGGTTGAAAGGACAAACTGAAAGCATCAGTTCTTATTATCCTTTAATAATGAATATCTTGACCTTATTAGTCATTACAAACTATGTAGTATTCTTTTTGATCAGTTTCTGGGTTTGTACACGACAGCTTTGACTTTTGTCACTATTCTGGACTATTGTCAGCATCAGCGGTTCATATTAACAGCATTGAAAATTAGTGTTATATCCAGTTTTCACTTATATGTGTTGTTACTATCATGTAAATAAAATATCTGTATAAAGAAATATAGTTTATAAACCACCATTTTTCAATATCTCAAGTATTGTATAATACAGAATTACAACTTTAATATTGAATTCATGATTTCTTACATTATAAAACAGAAATTTCCAGATTCCTCTCGTAAACCTCAAGTTGATTACAAGGAATGGGAACGATCCTTCCAAAAAGAAAAACAGAAGGATTATAATGACTATTTGGAACAGGTACTGTCAGTTGTGTCATTACTTGGTTTCTTATACTCTCTGAAATTTTGGGATTTTTCTTTATAAGTTCATAAGTATCTCTTTATTCATATTGATCTTTCATATTGAGTTTTCAGTGTAATTGGTTAAGTTGTGCTATATTGTGGAGTTTACTTTCCTTTGCCTTTTTAGCTCATGCAGCTGTATTAATCTTTTGTACAGTTATTTGATGTGCAAATGGGCATCATCAAATTTCTTCACATGACTAAAACCTTCTATTAGTACAAATTTGAATTGTAAAAGCAGAATGATTTATTTTGTAATTATTTTTTTCTCATTTATTGCATCAGGTTAAAATAAGCAATCTCATTTCTTTCCAACGAAATTACTGGCAATTTTAAACCATACTAGACATAATGGCCAAAAGAAAATTCTTGAGTTCATTAAAATCTAACTTTCTCTTTGATTATATTTGGAAAATAATAGCCAAATGTCACAGGAATAATCAGCATTTATGACTGAAGTGTTAAGTTTGGTAATCGGCATTAGAAAATGCAACTGATATAGGTCAGATGTATAATACATACTCAAGTGAGCCTCTAGTTTTGAGCATTACTGTTTCAATGTAAATTTTCATTTATTGTAAATGTTCAATTCTTAGCTTAAGCATAGATCACGGAAACAGCCTACACCCCCAGGGTCTGGTATGAAGTTTGGGGAATTTGAGGAATATCGTAAAAAGATTGATAGACAAAGAAAACAGGAATATAAAGAAGAACTTGAAAAGGTAGACACCTAGTTTTCAGGTCTTGTTTGTATATTTCTTAAAATAAAGTTTGTTATTTAAGTTAAAAAGACAGTTTATTTTAACACTTCTGACATGTTGGTAACAGAAATTATCAAGTAAGATACATTTTTACCCGTCCATGCCAAATAAAATAGTATAAACCTTCAATTTGAAAGTTCTTAATCTTATTAATACTTGTATACTTCCATAGCAACAAGAGGAACAAATGCTGCTGAAAGCTCAGCGTGACTATAATAATGTACCTTTCATACAAACGTCTCCTCGACTTGATCCAAAACTAGACCATGAGATCAGTGATAAGATAATGGAACAAAAATTTAAAGAATTTGATAAAATGATGGCTCTCAACAAGAAGCATGACCAGCGAAGGTTTGAGGAAGAAAGAGTTCAGGCTGATAAGGAAGATAGATCTCAGAAATGGAAGGAATTTGATGAAAACTTTCCTCAAAATCCACCTGATCAGCAGGTACAATAACCATGGACAACCTCACAATTAGATAGCTTTAGTCACAATATTCTTCAATAGTTAATATTGTGCTAGTAATAAAGTTCTAAGATTTGTACCAGTTCTTGAAGTACTGATTCAATTAGAAACTTTGTACACTTTATTTTTGAAAAATAAAGATGTAGTTACAAAGTCCGTGTACATGTTAACTGTGTTTAATTGTAATGAACCTTGTCATTGCTTTATGGGGGTGTTACTCATGTTTAATTTAACACACCTATTGCACGTTTTATTATTTTTGCACATTGTTTTGTTTTGTCGACATTTTTGCACAATTGTCCACTGCACAGTGAATGAAATCCTTGGTGTTTTTGTGTAGAAACAAGCACAATATGAGAGACCATCAGAACCAAGCCATTATCACAACACTTTTAACTATCAGAAACATCAACAGCAGCTTAAAGAGGAAAGAGAAAAGGAAACAAGACAATTTTTTCAGCAGGTAGTTGACTGGATCGTTAGTTAGTGCTAGTTCGCTGATTTAATTAGACTAGTACTTATGACACAGTGAATGCATGTGATCAATATAACACAGTTGTTTAGTTGAGAAATGTTTATAGTGTATATGATATGTGTTGTGCCGATTTGAAATCTAATGCTTAGTAGTGTTTGCTAATGTTAGAGAGTAACTTTGGTAGATCCCTATCTATGCAGATTGAAATATATTCATTTTATTACAGAAACTAGAGCTAAGTTTTCACTTTGTAGGTCAATTTTATTACAGAACTTGTTTTATTGATGTTATTTAAGTTCTCTTTAGAACTTTTTGTTAGTTTGTTAGAGTCAAAGAAAAGAAAAGAGTAGCATCTCATACTGGTGTAGAATTGCCATATTTCAGAGACAAACAACACTATTCAATCTCTCTATGGATGTACAAAATGATCTTTCTTATAATGCCCTCATTAATTTGTAACTTTTAGAATTAGTGTATGGCTCTGTTTGTTTCACCTTTTAACATATAACACTTCTGCATGTGAAGAAACTATACTTCCTAAATCTTGTCTTGAATATTTATTGATACCTTTAGCTGTAACAGTAAGACACATAATCTCCAGTTCAAATAGCTTATTCAGAATTTCAACTCTGTTTTATGATTATGAATTTTCTTTTGGAATTCATTTCTTTGTCTACAAATCAAATTGTGTTAACTGCCACAGCTTTAGGTTAAATGTGACATTGAGGGTTGCTGCTGTTTGCCAGTTCTTTTAATCTAACATAGAGCTAGGATTGTTGTTGCTATGTTTGCTAGTTCTAACTTAGACCTGCTGTGTTCTTAGAGGAGTGAGCCCCAAACAAACAGGAAATATGAGTCCCCAAAGGAAGAAACTGGCCTGCAATTAGGAAAGTATGAAGAAAAAAGAAAGAAATTAGAAGAAGAAAGAAAGAAAGAATATAATGAACTGTTAGCTAAGGTATTTGAGTGGCACAGTTTCATGTATAGTATGTTAAATATATATCTTGCCACCTGAATGCAGGTATTATATGCACCATTTTCAAAAATGCAGCTATTATATGCACCATTTTTAATACAAAATTTCTTTTATGATGACATTTATAATGCTAGTGGTAACTTGGTACATTTCTCATGCCATACCACACAAACAAAGTTTGTGATATAGAAATCACCTTTGTCTGTCTGTCTGTCTGTCTGTGGGTGTGTCTCATTTTCATGTCTGGGCCATATCTCTTGTACCATAGAACTTTGGTTGACAAAACTTGGCAACTGTATGCATGGTGGGAAGGTGGTATGTCACATATCAAAAACAAGACCTTGACTGACCTTTGAACCCTATGACAGTAAAACCTTGCAAGCTTTGTATCCGGTTTATAACTGTTTCACCATAGAACTTAGATTGACCAAACTTTGGTATGTAGATGCATCATGGGACAACAGCATGTTGCACATCAAAGCCTGATCACTATAACTTTGACCTTTGACCCCTATGATATTAGAAACTTGTCTGCTTTGTGTCTTGGGCAGAACTGTTGACCAAACTTAGTATATGGATGCATCATGGGAAGGCAGTGTCACATATCACAATCATGTCACTATGACCTTGACTTTTACCCTTGTCCCCTATGATAGCAAAACTTAAACTGCATGTCTGGAGCATTAATGTTGTACTGTAGAACTAAGGTTGAATAAACTATAACCTTGACTTTGACCTTTGACTCCTTTGATAGTAAAACCTTATCTGCTTCCTGCCAAAAGCATTATGTTGTACTGTAGAACTTTGACCCAACTAGGTATTGGAAGGTGGTGTGTAATATATCAAAATCAGGTCACCTTGACTTTGACCTTTGACCCCATGAAAGTAAAACTTTATCTGCTTCTTGTCCTTAGCGTAACTGTTAAACTGAAGAACTAAGGTTGAACAAAGGTGGTATGCATATGCAGGGGGTATTAGCCTGCTTTGCAGACAGCTTTAGTTGTGAATTTAAATGCAAACACACATTCCTGTTGAACTGCATGTAGTCTCCACTAGCTGCTTATAGTGTAAAGATAAAAGTTATAAAAGAATTTTGTATCTGAAATGTATTAAGTTGAAGCTGCAATGAACATAGTCTCATGACTCTTATGGATTTTCATTAAATTATTACACTAATGATTTACATGTAGTAATAATGTTAACAGTCAATAAACAAATTTTTGCTATTTACAGATGAAATGACATTTAAAAAAATTGGATTGATGTAGATTTTTCCTGGGGTCCTTTTAAGAGTGTATCCATGAAATACGTCATTTGGCTATTTTCTTTCCATTTACACTATCAACAGCAAGCTCAAAGGGGCAAAAGGTCTAAAGCTGCACAATTAAGGGAAGACAGGGTGCTTGCACAGGCCCCACCACAAGGGGAGGAAAGGTCTTATGCACAGTCATCACCAAGACAGGCTCCAGCACCTACATATGGAAATCAATATGACAGTACTAGACAGTTACTTGAAGATAAAGAAAGAGAATATTATGATCTTGTCAACAAGGTACACATAGCTAGTCAACAATGTAATATTTAGATTTTAGTCTGCACCAATTGTACCTTATTAAAGAAAATTAATTATACAGGAGGATTATAGCCTTCTACCAGTTTCTCTTGGATGACATTGTAAAAATGTTTATGACAAAGTGCTGACTGATGGCGAAAATTCTCCATTGTTTTCATGGAGTAAATTTTTTCTTTTTAAAATTGAAGAAGAGAATAGTGTTTTACTGTAAACAAACATAAGGATCTGCTAGTCTCTGGTTTTATTCCCCTTGAATATTCTTAATATTTGTTGAAAATTGGAATAATAATAGACAATATCCAGATGATTTTCTGAAAGTGATTGGTTGTATGTCATTTATATCTGAAAATCTATGTGAAGAATAGCTGACAGTTATTTAACAAGTCTACACTTGACTGAGAAATAGATATGTATTTGTGATATATTTGAAATGAAGTGTATTGACATTTGATCAGGTTGACCTGACTTTGACCTATTTTCCTGGAAAAAGCAGATCATTTTCAAAGAAAGTCATGTACTTTGAGTGCTTGCATTGGCCCACCACTATAAATTTCACCAATTGGCAGTGTAGGTGAAAGGGAAGAAGTCAAACTTTGAAGATGACAATTTTCCTTAAGTAGTTTACATTTGGTGAAATTTCAGGGGAAGTCAGCAAAAAATTTCATTCTCCCTAAATCTCCTCAATATTAGCGTTAAATAACATAACAGTCCAACCTGGCAAAAGGGACACCTGTATAACAAATCATTGGTTATAAAGGATACTCTCTAAACTTCCCTTTACTTTTATTTTAAATAAACTTTGATCTTAAAGGACAGTGTTTGGTAAGGGCTGTTTATGGCCCAAAAATTGAAATACTCTTGATGTTCTAATTTTATCAGTATTTCCTTCTATAATATCATAATTTTCAAAATCGAATCAGTATGTTGGCAAATCAAGTTCTGATAGGACTATTTTGACACCTTAATTAAGCCTGAAAAGGGGAAAAAATCAGAAATGAAGCGAAAAACGTGACATTTCAGTTGGTTTTGGGCATTTTTAGTAGTGGCCACATGCATGTTTAACTTTAAGGTTCATACATATTATGTATCTTTAGAGTTACAACAAATATGTAAATATTGTGGCTAAACACAAGTGTGGCCAATGTCATTGAAGCCAAAAACCATACAAATTTCACTGAAATTGTACAAATTCCTCAAATTGTTGACAATTTGCATAAAGTTATGACGTCACTATGGAATCCACATGCATTATAATGGAAAAAAAGAAGCCACGATTTGCTTAAAGCCAACATTCTGCTATTATATAGTTGTGTGAAAACAATGTTGTACAAATTTGGAAAAAGTGCCTTAATTATTGGGCCAGAATTGGGCCTTATCGCAAATACTGCTCTAATTTCTGTATAAAAATTGCTTCTGTGGATGTCCTTCAAAGACAGTTGTGACTTTATACTAGACCATATTTGTTAACACACTATTTGTGTCCTGTCAGTCTTATGCTTCTTGTGTTTATCGTTTTGTACTGTTTTTGAAAGTAGAAATATACTTTAAATTGCTGAGTCACATCGTAGCAGTCTTAACATAATTGTTTCATTTGGTCATATGTTAGAATGAGCCAGACGTTTGTGTTAAGGGTAAATGCTAGTCTTGTTCTGTGTTTAGCTTCAGCAAGGAAGAGAGGATAATTCTGGGGAGAGAAGGACAGAGAACAAGGTAGTTCTGCTATCTTTTAGTCTAATTTGTAGCTTCTTATAGCCAGTTTGTCTCACAACCATCTCAACCAAGATTTGTTTTTATAAGCTGTTTTGTCACAAGGAAGGTAGTTTGAGGTTTACTGATAAATGTAAAGAAATAGATTTTGCCTGCAAAGGTGTTGAGTTATTCCCTCTCAAAACAAGGTAACCTAGGCTAAAAACGTAGTCATTTTATATGACATTTAAAGTACAATCATTTTTTCTACCTATTTGGTTGGACATTACAGAAATTATGACTAAAAGGATATGCATTCTGAACCCGTCAGGGTCAGTTTCAGCCTAGGGCTTCAACTCATTATTGAGAAAATGAACATATTTTTTAAAAAATCTCTAACTACCTCATGTATAACCAGTATGTGTTTATCACTGAACATTTGTATTATGGAATATGTAATAATTCAGTTAGTATAACCATTTCCCTTTAACTTTATTTTTGTGCTTGCGGTTAACAAAGATATTTAATTTATGAGTAAAACTTTGAATTATTATTTATATTATTAAAAAGATATTTAACAATGAAATAACTTTCTCCCAATAAGAAAAAGGAATAATTAAACCTATTCATGGCCCTATACCATAAAACATTAGGGTCATAAATCTCTTTGTTTATTTGTGCATCTCTCCTGTTGTGGTTTCCGTTCAGTAACTTGAAAATAGCCTTTGCTAGATGATTTGAAATTTGGATATCTTGTTAGAAACCAATTAAAGGCAGGTGATTTTCACCTAAATTTCACTCTTAACATTCCTTGAATTTTGGTGCTTTTAAACATTGCTGAACCTAGAGATCTGTTGAGAGCAGGGGAATCGGTGCGCACATTCTTTTTGGGGGGATTTTTTTATTTCATTCAGCATGTAGAGTATCTACCAATTTATTTTTGTTTTTTTTTCATATTATTTTAATCTTCTGTTTATGATTGCATGAATTTTGTTTAAATAGTTTTAGTATAGATATTGTAGATCATTTGTATCATAACTTTTGTTGAATATTTTTATGACTGTAACCAGCCCTGTCATTGTATACTGTGGGTTCACTATTATTTGTGGGATACCAATTTTAGTGGTAACAGGTGAACCACAAATATAAGTATTCAACAAACTTTAATTTTCAGTTGACTTGTTGCTAAGAAAAAGCAAAACCAGGAAATTAAGTATCCTCGAAAGCTCATGTTTTGCTCAAGCCATAAAAATTGGTATCCATGAAAAAAAATGAATCCACACTATTTGATTTTGCATGTTACTTTGTTAAAAAATCCATGTATTTATTTTATAAAGGAAAGACCATCCTCACTTACTGCTAATGAAAAAGCAGCATTAACAATGTTAGAAGAGAAGGAAAGAGAATATCAGGAACTTCTGAAAGAGGTAGACCTGCATGAGAGTGATAACTTGCTATCAAATAAGCTTAAACATAGATTAATTAACAACATTATCCTGGATAATCTGATTAGATAGGCCAAAAATTAGATAATATTGTTTGCTTTTAACTGTCTGTCCCTTCAAGCTACAAAAATAGGTCATCTTGACCTAGATTTCATGCTTCATTGATCAGAAAATATGGGTTAAGTTTTAAGTTGAAGTTTTTTTTTCAAAAGTTTGCAGTTGTT
>JAOXYH010770317.1:0-12536 GCA_028566455.1 Botula fusca | reverse complement strand
GCAGGGTGTAGGGTTAAGTTATTACAAAGTGCAAGTCGATTGGTTGTGCCACTTTCGATGTTTTAACGAAATTTTATAATTCTATTGTTAGCCCTGTTGTTGAGTATGGTGCTGCAGCTTGGTGTAATTGGAAGTTCTCTTGTATTACTTCTGTTAAGCACCAAACCTGTCCCTTTTTCGTCAGCGTCAGCAAATACGCTCCAAATGCTGCAATAATGGGGATATGGGCTGGATCCCTGTGTTCAATATTAGTGGAAGGTTTAATGTAGACTCTGTAACATGGGCTCTCACAGAATAACAACATTTTAGCTCACCTGGCCAAAGGGGGTATTCGATATAAGAAAAAAGTTCACTGAGCTTGGTTCAGATTGGTTGTGTGATGATAACCGGTGTCATTATAAAAATGATGGCTGAATTTGAAGCAAACTGGAGGGCGAATATTAATATCTGACAGAGATGGCAACAAGCTGCGAACTTACCGTATTTTGAAGCCTTCCTACTGTACGGAAGATTATTGCAAGATTGTTATGCCTCTTGAGCCATCGTATTGCCTTTGCAAAGTCGCCCCACAGGTTTGCCTGGAGACGGGTCGATATGAGAATTTAAAGTTGATGACAGAGTTTGTTACTATTGCCCTCACAAAATCGTCAAGGATGAGGCTTATTTTTGATTGTCTACTTTCCCAAAGTATATTATAAGAACTAAAATGTTTGAGGAAGTTTTAACATTTCAGCCAAATTGTATACATTTTTGTGTCGCCTCCATAGGAGGGTCGACACATAGGGATCACTTTGTCCATCATCTTGCGTCGTCCTGCGTCATCCTAAGTCGTCCCGCGTCGTCATACTTTTGCACTCTCCGCAACTCCTCCTAAATGACTGAATGGATTACAAATGTTGAAGATGTGCAACTCCTATTTTACTCAGGATTATTTTATTTTTTACCAAATTACGGTCATTTTTAGACAAGAGGGTAGTGTTGCCTTATCCGTAACTCCTCCTAGACATCTTCATAGATTTCGATGAAACTTTCGGAAAGTCTTTTACACGTGTTGGAGATGTGCACCTTCTATTTTACTTATAAATTATTTCATTTTTTACCAGATAACGGTCATTTTTTGATTTTGTCATACAAGGCTATAAATAGGAACTCCTTCTAGACCACTTCATGGATTTCAGTGAAAATTTCAGAAATTCTTTTATACATGTTGAAGATATGCACCTCCTATTTTATTTCCGGATTGATTCATTTTTTACCAAAAATAAGACGTTTGCATTTGAAGCTTTAAAAAAGCATTTTTTTATTTAAATGTTCTGTGAAGTAAATCTTTGCACTACATGTACATGATGTGTATCGAAAAAACGAAAGTTGTTGCTCGATGTTCCTGGCTAATAAATTTATTTAATATCAAACCTAAATATAAATTTATAGAAAATTGGCAAAATAGAATTATGTCTCAAGATGTTGGTAATAAGTTGCGAACTTATAAGTTATTTAAAGATAACTTTGGAACTGAAGTATATTTGAATAATAATATTTCATATAGATATAGAAGTGCTTTTGCAAAATTTAGATGCGGAGTAGTTCCTTTAAGAATAGAAACTGGTCGATATGAGAATAAAAATATTAGGGAAAGAGTATGTTTTGTATGTAATGACCAAGTTGAAGATGAGAAACATGTTATATTATCTTGTCCATTATATGCGGATTTACGCAATTTTCTATACAGTGAAGCAGCTAAACGTTACTAGGTTTTAATATTTTATCTGATGATGAGAAATTCGTATATCTATTTCGAAATAGTGATTGTTATAATACAGTGGCCAAGACCTGCTTTAACATTTTAAGTAGAAGAAATAGTTTTTTATATTCTTAACGTGCAGTTTTTTTAAACTCTGTGCATTAAATAAGTTTTACTGTTATAGTGATTTTACAGTCTCTCATAATTCTTTATAGAATGGCACTTGTATTTTATCTTTGTTCAACATGTTTGTTTTATGTTGTGTATATATATTGTATGTATTGTGTATTTTATGTAATACAAGTGGTGAGACTATAATAAAATATTGAATTGAATTGAATTGAATATAATTTAAAACGTAATCCATTAATCAATCCGAGACATATAATTTATTTAACTTAATTAATTGATGTGAATTGTACACCTTGAAAGCTGATAAATACACAAGGCCGTAAAAACGGGAACTTTCACACCTTAAAGTAAGTTTATTCTGTTAATCACCTGATAATTACTGAAACAGTTATACTTTCACACCTGCAGTTTATTCTGTCAATTACTGGAACAATAAAAACTAATTTTATTGGTGAACATAAAAGACATAGATCACTTTTATTTGAGGACATGAAAGGAGACTGAGTTTCCCTTTCACATTTTGCCAAATTTCAGGCTAGCGTATATATGGAGTCGCTCTCCTTTTCCTTTCATAGCGCAGAGTTTGTAAGCCGCTCGACACTACTACGATCTCCGTTAGTCTATTAAATTGCCAAGACATCGACAAGAAAGAATGGGACGCATCAGCCACCACACCAAGTTGGATATTATTTTCCTGCATAAGAAGAACTACAGTAATACCGAAATAGTGGTAGCCTTGGAATTAAAAGGAGCGATTGTCAGTAAGCAAGTCGTCAGCTACTGGATCCAGCAGTTCCGCCATGGCAAGTTCGATGACCAAGTTTCAACTCCTCCGAAGAAGTGGAAGAAATTCAAGACCCTTGCTAGAGACGATGTTAAGACGATCCGTAAAACTTTATCCAGAGAGCCCAGTACAACCAGCCGGGAACTTCACAGACGTCTGACCATGAACGGATCGAGAGTAAGCCTTTCAACCGCAAAGAGAGCGATTTCCCATGCAGGTTTTACCAACACCAAACCAAGGTACGCCCAACTGGTACGTCACGTTAATAAGGAAAAGAGAGTGGAATTTTGCCGAAGTCTACTTGAAGCCAATGACCAATTTGATGACATCATCTTTACCGACGAATGCACCGCACAGCTGCACAACAACAAAGTCACTTTCTACAGACGACAAGACGCACACAGACCATCGATACCGAAGCCGAAACATCCACTCAAGGTCCATTTGTGGGCTGGTATCAGCAAGAGAGGAGCTACACCTGTGCTGATCTTCGATGGAATAATGACCGGGGAGTTCTTCACTAACGCCATCCTGAAGGAGGAAGCCCTGCCTTTCATCACCAGGAAGTTTCCGGACCAGCACAGATTTCAGATGGACAACGATCCAAAGCATAGGTCAAGGGTTGCCCAAGACTTCATGACCCAGAATGGTATCAACTGGTGGAAAGAATGGCCTTCAGGTATATTACTTTAGAAAAAAAATTTACTGTATTAATAAGCTAATAATTTGGTATTTTGGTTGTTTGATATTAAATTTTCTTTTTCTTAATGGATAAGAAAATTGTCTACGGCTTTGAAATTACTTTCGGAAATTTAATATTTGATCATATTCATATTTATTTCAACTTCGTTAATTAAATAAATAAAAAAAAAACTCAAAATAGATATATACAAATACTCATAAGTTATTGTTCATTACATGGTACGCCTTCAAATACAAATAAGAAAATGTTTATAATGTTTTGTTCGTTTGAATTTGATCAAACAAATATAAAATCTGGTGTTTTTGTATGAATACTGTTCAACTAACGTTTTTTTTTTACATTACTTGACGTAAATTAAAAAAAAAAAAAAATGGCAACTGTAAAAATTATCCGGTCTACCGCCAGATGTTGAATATTCTGCGCAGTATTTCTCTATTTCTCAGTTCACACACGAAGGTGCACAATATGAATTTTAACTTTAAAAATTAAATTTTCTTAACATTACTTCTTTCGGTTCGATTGGTATTTTTTAAATTTTTTGGGGGGTATTTTTATGAGAAAATATATGATATTATTACGATATACAAACTAAAAATTAATTTATGCCTGTAAAAATGTACATTCTTTTTCAGAAAGTGCCGGTCTGAATCCAATAGAAATGGTATGGAGCCAGATGAAACGATTTCTTGCGAAGAAGACCATGTTCACGAAGGAGGACCTCGTAAATTCCATCTTGGAGTTCTGGGTCGTCCACATGACATCGGACCAGTGTTGTGCCTACATAGACCATATTTTCAAGGTGGTGCCAGTATGTATTCTTATGAACGGTCAAGCAACTGGAAGCATGCCGGACAAACTGTTCAGAAGAGAGTCTTCCCGCGGGAAGAGTATTGAGTACTTTAATAATCTTTTGTGGTCGCCTTCCTATGATAACCTGGGGAAAATGTGCGTGCAGACTTAACCACATATATATTCTTTATTAGCCTCCTTTAGGAGAGTATATGAAGGACAACAAAGTGTACAAAAAATAGCCTTGACCTTGACGATATATAATGTTGTGACAACATATATATACATTGTATTATATACTAGTAGTGGTTTCTTCATAAAACAGTGTTTAAAGATGAGAACATTTTATTGTATCAATAGACTTTTTAAATATATGTATTTTGCATGCTGTAACTGTGTCTTGCCATAACAATCTTTTGTCAACAAATAAAGTCATGTATTTTTACAAATTGTGGTTGATATACATATATTTAACGTGTGTCTGTCTATGCAACACATATGGAGACCAATTACCTTGTGGAATTATCGCTCTATCCGTTATTTTTCAAGATATTTGCTAAAAACACGAACACTTATCACAATAATTATGGAGGCTTTTGAAGAGCTTTGACTTGCAGATCAGTTTAGCTTCTTGCAGTTTCTCTCTATCTGTTACTGTTTTCAATATATTGGCCAAAAATAGCAAAAATCGTCAAATTTAAAGTTTCATGGGCAATAACTGATGTAAGAAGTAATGATCAGCTAATCTGGCCAAAGGCCAGGGTGAGCTTTTGCCATCACAAAGCGTCCGTCGTCCGTCTGTCGTTAGCTTTTCACATTTAATAATCTCCTCTGAAACGACTAGCCCAATTTAAACCAAACTTGGTAGGAATGTTCGTTGGGTAGTCCCCTTTCAGAATTGTGTCCGTGGTCTGGATAGGAAATTCAACATGGCTGCCAATGTTCTGATTGGATGAAGTTTTAAACATCTTCTTGTCAGAAACTATAAAGCAGATGGAACTGTATTATGTCATGAATGATCCTAGAATGGTTCTCTACCAAAATTGTGTTTCTGGTGCCGATCCAAAATCCAAAATGGCCGCCATCAGCGGACATAGTTTAACATAGAACCTTATGGGAAAATTAGAGGAAAAAATCTTCTCAGAACAAAGCAACCCAATTTAAAAGGAAAGTGGCATGGATGGACCTTAGATGGTACACTTCCAAAGTTAAGTCTGCTGATCCCGACCTCCATCTAAGATGGCCGCCATCAGTGGAGATATTTTAACAAAAGTCCTATGGGAATATCTTCTCTGAACCAAGCTAGTCAATTTAAAGGAAAAAATGGTATGGATGCACCTTAGGTGGTACACTTTCAAAACTATATCCGTTGACCCCGACCTCTGTCTAAGATGGCCACCATCAGCAGACATAGCTTATTAAGGACCCTATGTGAAAAATGAGAAAAATTCTTCTCTAAACCAAGCAAGTCAGTTAAAATTAAAAGTAGTATGGATGGACCCAAGGTCAAAATTGTGTCTGTTGATCCGACCTCTGTCTAACATGGCCACCATTAGCGGAGATATTTTAACATAGGACCCTATGGGAAAATGAGAAAAAATTTTTTCAGTTCTTTGAACCAAGGAAGTCAATTTAAAGGAAAAATTGCTTCGATTGTTTCATATGGGAAAAATGAGAAAAATTCTTCTTTCTGAACCAAGGAATTCAATTTAAAGGAAAATTGCTTGTATTGTACACTTTCAAAATTTTGTCAGTTGACCTATACCTGTCTAAGATGGCCACCATCAGCGGACAAAATTTAGCATAGGACGCTATAGGAATAATTACTCATCAGAGGAGTCCTTACATGAGTTCTTGGTCTTTGAACTCAAATTTTGACAATTTTTGGCTTTTAAGCCGATATATTGAAAATAGAAAGAGACAAACTGTAAAAGCAAAAACGGTCAGCAAGTCGAGCTCTGCAAGTCTCCGATACACGGAAATTATCAGGGACTTCTTGCAACTGTTGGATCAAATTTTAAAGGAGACCAACAATGGACCATTCTGATAAAGTATGGTTTAAATTGACCCTGTGGTTTCAGAGGAAAAGCTCTTTGAATGAAAAGTTAACGAGGGACGGACGACGACGGACGACAAGTGATGGCGAAAGTTCACCTTGGCCTTCATGATGACAAAAGAGGGAATTTCCGCCATTAATTTGACAATGAAGCAAAGTGTAATATAACCATTACTCAGAAATTGATGCTCTCTTGGCCTCTTGGAATAAGTACAAAATAATATGTATTTTCATATGCTTTATTCAATCTTGGCATACACACAATCAAAATTCCACATTCACATATAAATCTGTGACATGTAACAAAGTTTTCAGTTTTTACAAAACAAGATAAATAAATAGAATAAATAAAATAAAAAATCATTAAAAATGTATTCTTGCTTCAAACTATGGAAGAGGCATACTTAAATGTTAATTATAAGTATTACAGTTACTGATTTTGGAATACTTACAAAAATGTAATTCTTGCTTCAATCTAGAAGATGCCTACGTAAATTATAATTATTTGTAGTTATTGATTTTGGTATATTTACATTATATTTAATTTGAAATACAACAGTGCGATGTCATTTAACTATTCAAGTTGTCCTTTGTACATAAACAAACTCAGGGCAATATGCGGCGTCTGCATGCTTTAACGGCCGGTCGTCGCAAGTGCTCGTTGACTTTCTGGATAACGACGTCTCTAAAATAGTCATCACTGTTGCATTCTGGGTAGTAGTGGCTGGTATACTTCTTAACTGCCATCTTTACACTTGGGCTCAACTCCCTCTTCCCGTTGATTCCCCCTCCATTCCAGTTGTACCTCTGTCTCAGGTTGTCTGGACCAAACAGATGCGGTAGTAGTTCCTTGATTAATAAAGCTGCAAAGTTGCCTGCTGAGGTTGACCTCCCTTTTAAGGTGTTAAGTCTCTCTGTTGCAATAGTCAGTTCATCGGGTACCTCTGCTGTATCAACCTCGTTCTGTGTTGCCAGGTCAGGTGGTCCATCCCATGGCGTTACCGGTCTCCTGTCATGGATAAGGTCAATCTTTGCCTCCATGGTCCTTACTCGGCCATCCAAAGCTGTTAGTTTTTCTGACAATTTAGACATCCCCTTGATCAGCACATCAAAGTAATGATAAATTTTCTGGACTTCGTCGTCTGAGAAGATTGTTTGGTCATTTGGTACTGGCGATGAAGGCTGTTGTGGCGATGTTCTGGTGGCAGATGTAGGGGTTCTGGGTGTAGCTGTTGTTCTGAGTGGAGCGGTTGTTGTTGATGAGGATGTCGGGGCTGATGGTCTGGTTGTGCTAGATGGAACTGTTGATCTAGACGTGGCTACTGAAGTAGGTCTGGTGGCGGATGTAGGGGTTCTGGGTTTAGCTGTTGTTCTTGCTGTTGGTCTGAGTGGAGCGGTTGTTGCTGTTGTTGAGGACGTCTGGGCTGATGGTCTGGTTGTGTTGGATGGAAGAACTGTAGATGTAGATGTTGCTACTGAAGTAGGTCTGGTGGCGGATGTAGTGGTTGTTGGTGTAGCTGCTGTTCTTGCGGTTGGTCTGAGTGGAGCGGTTGTTGTTGATAAAGACGTCTGAGCTGATGATGTGGTTGTGTCGGATGGAACCGTTGAACTTGATGTTGCTACTGAAGTAGGTCTGACGGAGGATACTGACGGTCTGTTTATTGATGTTGCTTGTGGTCTCCTGACATTTGATGGGGGTGTTGATGGAGGTGCTCCTCTCGACAGGACTTTAGCAGCAGGTTTGGCTTGCTTCTGAAATAACAAATATTGAATTGTTTTTATATAATATTCTGAAGACTAGTAATCGCAATTGAATGCCACCACTACAAAATTCGTACTGTTTTCTCTGAATATAGTTTCTTTTCCAGTATGGCAATTAACTTATGGGTATTATAATTACTTAACATATGGATGAACCAACTTTTCAGATTGAAATATTGAATGAAAATACGGAACCGCAGTGCTTCGCAAGCGCAACACAAATACAACAGCATCATTTCAACAAGAGGCCTTAAAGAGCCTGTACCTCCGCAGACAATGCTGGATACTTTGTAGAGCTCAGCTGACTGAACATTTTTGCTGTTTACAGTTTTCCTCTGTTATTGTCTTCAAGATATTAGCCAAATGCACCAAATACCATCAAAAATTTACATTAAAAGGCCAAAAACTCATGTAAGGAGACATCTGACGAATTGGATTTAATAGAGACTTTGTAGAGCTTGACTTGCTGATAATTTTTAAATTGAAATTTACGTAGGTGTGGCCATCGTCAGTTTTGCCCCCTTATAATTTTATTCAGTGGCGCAGCTAGGGGTAAAATGTGGAGCTTCCAATTGAATGAAAAAAAAAGGGGGTGGTAAATTTTAGTTACGTTCTACTGGAAACACATGGCTATTCAATGTTTAATAACATGTAAATTTGATAAAGTAATTTAAGTTTTTAAAAAAATTCAATGTAGTCAGCGCCCCCCACGAAAAAAAAATCCGGTTTATAGTCCAAATATGAAATTAATTTTTGGTTTGGGTTGAATATTTTTATCATAAAGAAGTTTCTACACAAGTTTCATGAATCTATAAAGGTTTGACAAAGTTATTGAAGTTTCAAAAACTTTAACCTTGGGGTTAACCAAACTGTTGACAACACCGACGTGACCGCTTTGTCTCGTCTTCGCGACTTCCGTCGCAGGCGAGACAAAAATGAATGTAACTAGAAGACTGACATGTCAGTGAGGGCCCGTATTGGATGTAACTGATAAATCTGCATATTTTGTTTTGAATTTAGAGTAAAGAGTGTGAACAGAAAAGAAAGTAGGATTTTCAAAAATACGAAAAAAGTGTCTGGCACTACTTTAACCTATTACAGTTAAAAAGTAAAAATTCAGAGTATCAGTAAACAGGAAACGGTTGTGTGTCAGACCTGAAAATTGCTTACACGGTACAACACATCATTACCAGGCCTTAGACAAATATGAAATCATTCCCTCCTACAAGAGTTGAGAAAAGTTTGAGGAAAAATTGGTGACGGACAGGCAAAGTGAAAACTATAGGGCACCCGCATCTCGATGCGGGCCGTAATTAAATCAGTTACATCATGGAGATTTTTGTCCGTTTCATTCGGTGAAATCTAATAAGACGCTTCAACTTAATTTTAGATTTTCATCTATATCCGTTGCCAGATTTAATTCTTCGATTTAGCCTCATATTCCACCTTTTTTTTTAGATCTTTACTTTTTGAAGATGCCCTTTAATATACGAAAATTTCATTTTCTGTTTTGATTCAAACTGAAGGGTAGAATTTGTCTCCTAACTTAACTTTATTTCTTTTGATAGTGCCCCCAAATTTGTTGAAACGGTTGGATGAGAATCTAGTATACTGTTGATGATAAGCCTCATTTCTTTTTTAACTGTAAATTTAATGTTAAACCTAGAGAAATTCTAGTTAAAAATTTTATTGAGATTTACCCATATTTCCTAAAACTAGATAGTAAACAAAAATTAAGTAAAATTTTAAACCCATCAACACCTGGTCAAATTAGGACGGTTGCGTCTTTTATAGAACGTTCGTTAGATCCGAGGAAAGGAGACCCAACACAGTCTTAATTATACTTCTCTGTATAAATGTATACAGTTTATTGTGTACTATTGTATGTTGTTTTGTATTGCCATGACCTTCGGTCTCCAGTTTGCAAAATGGATACACTAGTGTATTAGTAATGAAGTACAACAGAGACATCAAATGTCCAATGTGGGTCAAATCTACAATGCTGAACATTAACACACCTTTAAGACCAGAAAAAATTACACGTGTCATGCATGCGGAGAGCTTTGCCAACGATAAAAACATCAGATGAACAAAGTTCATTGGAGAGTGGTAGTACTATTGAAAACGATATAGTATCCCTGCACCCAACATATACATCTATCATAGTCAATAACTTAGGTCGATATTGTGAACTTATAGATATATACTGAATAGAAATAAATGCATCATGTAAGAAATGGAAGCTGTTTAGGCCACATGCCTTAATAGGAAATGAATGGTCTTCAGATTACATGTTTAAATTGGACCACGTTCAAAAGAAATTCAACCCCTGTCGGCCCCATATTGAAAATCAAAATCCTATAACATCTAAACTTAAACAGGTGTTAAGGACTCGCGCTTGAAATTGACAAGTTGACAATTTGAAAAATTACCCTTATGGGCCCTTTGTTTGAAAATCAAATTTCTTAAGCCTATTTACACATCTACATATATCCGAACTTTCTTCAGAGATGCCGAGAAAATGGAAAACTGACCTCTACACCACTCCCAGTTAAGTTAACATTATAAGTATCTACATACCGTTTTAGTTCCTTGTTTTCTGTAAGTTTGTTTCCTTTGTTGTGGTGGTGGTGTAGGGGATCTTGGTGGTGGTGTAGGAGACCTTGGTGAGGACCCGGTTGAACTACTGTCACTGTTGTTCCTCGACTTCATAAGGCTTCTCATTTCCTGTTCGCTGCCGCTACCCAAAATAACGGCCGATGCAACATCTCGCGGTCTGTTCCACTGAACTTCATACAGACCAGATATCTGAATCTAAAAAGAATTACATATGTAGTATGATTCACTCACGGGGACCCACGTAGGAAACTTGCTGTCGAATTCTTTTTTGATTAATTTATTATTAGCCCTTCTAGTGTCTTGTGTAGCATAAATGCTACACGCTACCCGTCTATGGTATTCTGACCAAAGCCCTCAAAACAACTTTCGCTTTAAACATTTAGCATTGTATGAAAGTCCGTTAATTTTGCCTCACACTTTATGAAAAACCTTAACATTAAGAGGCATCAATTGTTTCAGCAACTAAATACAGATTCAGTGTGAGAAAATGCCAATATTGGAAGGAGGCAGGTATCAACCTTAAGGGGGTGATAAACCCATCAAATTTTGCTTGATGACCTAGAAAATGACCTACCTCTATTGGCAAATATCTTATTGAACTGATAGTTCTTTTTATCCAAACATTTCATAATGTTTTTTTATCTCTTTCACTACATATCTACTAATTCAGTTTCTTGAAAAATTATAAAATAAAGAAATTACGAACGTGCAAAGTTGGCTGTGGGAAGATACAATTTTTGCATCCATGAATGAATCTTTTTACTAAAATGACTTTCCTTTGACTACTTTAATCATTTATCTAGAACAAAGGCGTCTTAGAATTTTGAATTTCTCTTTCTATAAAAAGAAATCCACATTCAAATGCATATGGGGTCCATAAAACTGTAAAAAAGGTGCGTTTGATTGGTGAGATATTATATATTTTCACACTGCCTTTTCAGTTTATCAAATATTTTTCCTAAACCTCACCGCCCCTCCCCTGCGCACTGACCTCGAAATCAGCCTGATATGTTGCTGATCATAGTTTATTTCCGTGCTTCTTCGCTTTGGCATATATTTTACATAAATTCGCAAAGAAACACTAGAGGCTCACCTGGCATACCTAGCCTTTTCAATAGTGTCTTATATTTGCATCTTAAAATGAGGCTACATGTATGTTAAAAATTCTGTTTTGGTCATGAAAGTGGGTGGGCTCCTGGTTACATCTGAAAGAACAACCCATTGACAAATGTGGCCAATTTTGGTTCAAAATGGTCCAGTGCTTTCAGACGAGACTTTTGTAGAGCTTGAGACTTGCTGACTTTGTTCGGTTTTCACAGTTTCTCTATGTCTGTTATCGTGTCTTCAGCTGTTGTAAGGAGTCGTCTGACAATGTTGGGGTAATGGAGAATTTTGTAGAGCTTGGCTTGCTGATCATTTTTGCTTTATTACAGTTTTTCTCTATCTGTTATTGTTTTCAAGATATTGCCAACAAAAAAAGCAATTGGAAGATCAAAACCACATGATGTGTTTTAGGAAAAAAAGGAAAACCATCAATACTCAGTGAGATATTCAGTGAGTCTTTTTTTTTCTCGAAAATCTTGGTTTTTTTCCTAATGGTCTTTCTATCTAATTATTGTCTTATATACTTTTTTCTGATGTTCGATGTGTTTACAATTCACTCGAATTCTTGGTACCTCTAGCAGAATTTATATATCCTGAACAGTAACAAATTTGCTTCTAATTACTCGAATATTTCTTCTTCGTTGAAATATAAAATGAGATCGACACAACAGTGTACTGTATACGTGTATATATATATATACATCTGTTCACTATCGTTGAGCGGCGAATACAGGATTTCTAAAAATTTAATGGGCCGGAAAGGTATACGGCCCATTTATGCATCAATGAAGAGCCTAAAGTATAAATTTAAAAAATTTTCCGGTCGTCATCAGCAAATGTGGTTGGA
>JAOXYH010769884.1:0-12546 GCA_028566455.1 Botula fusca | reverse complement strand
ATAGCTCTCCTTCCGGTATGGCAGAGGTGATATTCTGGACTTTAGGGGAAGACATATAGCCTCTGTTTCGGAGATTGCTCAAAAACATTATACCCGTGGCAACTTCGTTGCGTGGGTTATACATATCTATTTTGTTATGTTTATACTAAATCTGTGTAGCATTGACGAATAAAATGGGCTTTAAACCCGATGTGGTGCGTTACAAAAAATTTGACGGGAAATGAAAAATCAGTCATTAATAATTCTACCGAGAACGACCTATATATGCAATTCAGAAATTTAAAAACAAAGTGTAGAACGGTCATATTACGGTGGGGAGGATGCACAGGTAAATCTACAACAAATCCTAATTGGCCTTAAAGCCTAGGAACATACTATAATTTTTCACGATAATGTTAATTTGCATGAAAAGGATTAAAAAGTAATGGATTATTATATTTGGCATTTTTATTTACCAATACGGCTAATATCATGTAAAAATAAATCGTTATTGGTTATTGGCCTGCGAAGGAAAGTAATACCCGGACTTAAATTAATTATCAAGTAGTTTGTCGTATAAAGTTTAAAGGGTTGTATCTCTATTGTTCGTGAAGTCGTTCGCATCATTATGAATTCAAAAGTTATGTTTACTCACAATTGCCAAATAAACAAACTGAAATGGTTCAGATATTATACTACTAATAATTTATGATAGATTATATTGTAGAGGTCTGGATAGTCGAGTGGTTAAGATCGTTGGTGTACCTGTATAATCACTGTAGTCTATCACCTCTGGGTTTTGAGCTCGCACCCCGCTTTGTAAATAACAAAAAAGGGTGCACTCGACTTGCAACCGTATGTGATGGGTTCGTCATTTACCTGCCGAAGGTCGGTCGTTCCCTCCGCCAAGATATAGCTGAAATACTGCCGAAAGTGGCGGTAAACCCCATTCAATCAATCAGATCAATAGATTATATTGTACTAATGATATATAGTATTTGCACCGCTAAATATGCGTACATTAATCACACTGAAGATTTTTGTTAAACATCCGTTCTATTCATTGAAGTAACAAGGGATGCTATTTGCATCATGGTGATATAAAATTAGAAAGGAATTTAATCACAACTGCATGCCTTCATTAATGTAAATATTAATTTCGTGTAGATTCAGACAGTTAGTAGACAGTAGGGCAAGAAATATGTAAGGTTAAAATGAACCATTTTAATGTACGGGGACTTCTAAAACTAGGGTTATTCAACTTCTGATGAAACCAACGTAGAAACCGTGGTCTCCTGATCTATATTTTTGAACGGTATATTTACATTCATCAATTTGTTACCACTGTAAGTCAGCCCAGTAGCCAGTATTTCGGTACTGACAGGACATCAGTTTAAAGTGATAGTGCTTCGACACCTTTCTAAATATTGCAGTCCTAAAATCCTAAACATTCATAACAGAAGGGTTTATAACCACACAGTTGGCAGGAATCCATAACTTGGTAACGGACATTTGAGCGCATTTTAATCTTCAAAAATTTGGTTTCAAATATGTTTCCAAATACTTGGGTTCTACTAGTACTGATGAATTTGAAAATAGAAACCATGGTCTTCTAGTCTAAATTTTAGAATGATACTCTTTTATTTGTTTATTCATTAATAAAATGTATTAACATTGTACAGACAAAAGTAAACATTGCATTTTTTTTTTAACTCACATTAGTTTTGTACGTAGACCTGAAGTGTATGGAAAGTATTTATGCACTTTATGCACAGATCCAAATTAACGAAGAATGATAGATAAATTTAAATAACCAATATAGTGACACAATAGAGAAGTAATTTTAAGATACGCGAACGATTAGCACACATGCTGCTGTTGAATCTTGCTTTTGTTTAAAAGACACAAAGAAGACAACAGAAGTTGCATTCTAAACCGTAGACTACATGTAAATTGGTTGATTTGCAATTCAGATCCTCAGAACGCCTAATGTTTAATGTTTTGTTTCTAAGACTGCTACTTTGCATGAAAAGATGGAAAAGTGTTGGTAATTGAAATATTACAAGTTTTGTAATTTTGAATTCCCCATTTTGAAATACTACAGTGTTGTTCGTTGTCAATATAGTTGATGTCATGAAGTGCTATAAAGCAGGGTCTAATTAATTTGTGATATGAACTTCTGTACTAGGAATAATGTTATGCAGACTGAACGTATGAGTGTTTTGACAGATTTCGTCGGAATTATCAGAGAACTATCCGAAACGGGATGAAAACGTGCGCGAAATGTCACCTGGGGACACAGACAACTTACAGGACAGCTCTGTTTTCAGGATAGGACCTTTTTATACTGGTTGAGGTCTGCATCAGTATCTGCGACATTTTGAGTGCAGTCACAGGAAGTGAAATCAGGTGCTCCGGAAGGGTAAGCATGTCCTCCGTCGTTAATGGAACCCACAAGACTGCAAGCTGAAATAGAAGAAGAAATCTAGTGAGATTTCATATCCAGTACGACATTTTATTGTATTTATGACACAGACGTATCGTTTCAATCTATCAATTATGGCAACCACAGATTTCTTGAGTGATAATATTAACAAAGGCTGAACATAACCCTGAGCAAAGCGTTAATCTGACAGTAATTTCGCTTTAGTAAGGAACGTACATATCACATGCGCGACAGTAGCGAACCAATGGTAAAATATAGACACCATACTACTACTAAGAAAGGGAAAGTTCACAACTGGAAAATTAAAATCATAGTTTGTCATACAGTTTAGAGTCTTTTATCAATATACAAATATATAAGGCAAACTGAATCAGGTGTGAAAGTGTTCCATTTAATTTCAGACAGATGTAGATATGATGTACAAGGTAATCCATCTATAAAGCGGAAGTTGGAATTAAAGGACTGGGCTAGCTTCTTAGCTTCTTCTCTTATCTCTGTAGGAGGCCTTGTATCATCTTGCCCTCATATGGATATGAGAAAGGATCGACCAGAAGCTATGCACAGTTTGTCCCAATTGCAATTCAAATTGTCTGTTGAAAATGTGTCCTACAAACTCAACAAATACATGTAAATTGTCGATAAGAAATTCGAGCATAGTGACAACACCAAACTCAGAATACTTCCTTATGGAATCAGTGTGGTTCTTCACGAAGCCTTTTCTTTATACCGTTGTATACCTTTTCAGGACAGAACATTGGAAGATAAAATTAGGGGTAACAGCTTTTAGATTATAATTTGAAAAAGTAGTGTATAGAGTAGAGAAATGAAGAGTTTTTTATATCGTTACAATGGGTAAGACTAAAACAGGAGAGATAGATTTTCAAATCCTTAGAATTTTTGAGAATATATACTGATTCACACCAGTCTTTGAGTACGCTTCATCGCAGTACCTGTTGAAGCTGTCAGAACTGCTGTGAGCTAAGATGTCAGGAGCTGATTAAGTTGCTTCGCGATATACCCATGTTTGAATGGATTCTAGTTTCTCTGCAACATGTTCATGGATAATTGTATTATCCTGACTTTTTTTTTCGGAAGTGGCCCTGCGCTTTTGCCTTTTTTGGGTGGTGGTGGTGAGGTGGGGGGCTCTATGCCTTGACATAACATTTTGATAGAGGTGCAATAACCAGTGATATTTGCAGGGTTTCTCCGTTGGAATTACACACATGTTATTCTAATTTGTTCCCGCCAGGATATAGCTGAAATATTACCGATGGCTTTAAGCAGGCATCAATCAATCAATAATAGATCAAAGATTTGGATCCGCCTGAACTTTCTACTGTTACTAATCGAGCGGCTGAAATCATTTAAATTAGTCAAGCTTATACTTTTACATCTGTTTTTTTTATATTCTTATTTCGTGTATTACTTTTGATCTGGAGCATCCACATGAGTTGCTCAGGCTCAAGGGATAATAATATTTAAAGTATAGGAAGTTCATTTGCATTACTATTTGAGACTAGCGTAAACTAGATTTGAAATAAAATAGTAAAACGTTATCTAAAATGTGTCAGTATATCATGTTTATGGTGTTTCTTAATTGAAGCAGTTCTAAAGTAACCTCATAGTTACACTATCAAGGATGTGTTCTTATTTTTATTTTTATATTTAACAATAAAAGGTCAAAGGCGGTTTTTTATACTGATTAAAATTTAATCAATCATTATATGTTAACGTGTTAATCTAAAAATGTATGTATTCTTGTTTAGTATTGTGCTCTTCTGTTTAAGTTTCTTCAGACATAGATAGATGAATTAAACCTCTTTAAGTACGTTAATCGTCTTAAATGTATTTTCAAATAAAAAGAGAGTAGACTTCATGTCATTCGGTACCTAAGTTTTCACCAATACAGTTACAATCAAATACGCTTAAAATAACATCCAGCATTGCGTTCAATTAGCATCAGTACAATTTCTTTACTCTACAACAATTCGAAGAAACTTACGTACAGAAAATGGTTGTGTACTGTACAGTAATGAAATTGAAAATCACTGTAATTCGAAGTCATTTATAAATGATTTAAGACGTAGACAAAACCACTCCTTATTCGTGTTCCGATTTGATTCAGGAGCAGAATAATCTGGGGAAAATTGGATAAAAAAATTACTGTTGGGTTCTAAAACTACTTCGCTATAATATTTTGCGGGAAAAAATGATATGCTTGATACACCTTAAACATCATAGTTTTATTAAGAGAAAAAATGAAAGAAATTTTTGGGTACATGAACAAATTTTGGTCACAAATTTGACGTTTATTAAAGCGTGACTATCTTGTTTATTTCACACAAACAATGCAACAGCTCTCTGACAATCAAAATACCACGAAAATAATCCTATAGAGTGTTTGCAATCTAATCAAGTCTGAAGGTGTCTCAACATCTTCTTTCCCTTTTTTCGTCCAATCTTCAACTGCGTCAACCAATATTTTAATGTTGTATTTCAACTTCGAAGTTCTCGGTATTCGGAACTTTTAGCAAGAAAATGAGGTGATATATGTGTATTTAAAATTATTTCGAGTTATTTAGAAGACCCTATGTTGGGGAAATGTTAAACGTTGTGCTTTGGCGTATGAACAGGATACTCTGTTTTGTTTTATTTAAATGCATTAAATGACACACTACATGATACATTGTTATTGTGTTACTATTATGGATATATACTATAATGATAGGTTAATTTTGAAAGACTTAAACAAGGAAGCTAACCTAAACCAATCATCCGGCATAGGTATTGTTTTTATTTATTCATTGCATTTAACGACACACTTCTATTTATTATTTCATTGCATTTAACGACACAATTCACAACCCTAATATAATACACTGTAATTAAGTCTTTTCATTTCCTTATTGTTTAAATGCATTAAATGACACACTACATAATATACTGTTGTTTTTTTTACTATTATGGAGATAAACTAAATGATATGTGAATTTTGATCTATACATCAAGGATTTAAACAAGGAAGCTAACTTTCACCAATCATCAGGCATATGTACTGGATTCTATTTATTATTTTATTGCATTTAATGACACACTTCATAACCCTAGCACAATACACTGTAATTAGGTCTTTCCATTTTCTTATGGTAAGATTTATTGATTGATTGATGCTTGCTTAAGCTAAGTCAGCATAATTTCTGCTACTTCGTGACAAGAACAAATAAGAATTACAGGCGTGTAATTCCAGCCACGTAACCTCGCCTATGGCACTGGCAAATGCACCTCTGTCAGGTCGACAAGGTACTGTTTTCTCAATGCATAGCAATCCACATCTCAAAAGGCAAAAGCCAAGAGGCACTTCCGTAAAAATCTAGGACTTACCTTCATCCATGAACATGTACATGTAGCACAGAAACCTAGACGAACGATCACATGAGGCAAACCGTCCAAAGTCAGCATGGAATGAACCTCAGAATTTCTGCTTGCTTGACAGGAATTACAACAAAATGGTGAACCTTGAAACTTAGTAAAAAACAACCCTCATGACCAGAATTACCATAAATTAAACCATCCGGAAACCTGTACCACCAACAAACACTTATCTGTAAGACAGACACCGCTGAACCCTGACTGGAACTACACAAATCCGTGCAAATGTAAACATATAAAATAAACACAAATATGTAATCTTCACTATTTTAAATAATTCCATTCTAACGTACACAGTAAAGGCCGAAAGAAAAAAGAAAGGAAGGACACCTTCACGAGTGTGACAACTGGCTACTTTGGACGACTCCTACACCTACTTTTTAGTTCAAAATTAGAAAGTGTAAAATATAACGAACTATTTAAAAAAAACGGTACGAACTAGGGCCCTGTACTCATTTCCAAACGGTTTAAAATGATCGTTTACCTCAGAATGACAATTCCCCCTTTTTGTATTTAGTGCATAAACAAAGGGAAATAATCATTGGAAATGGAAAGTCCTAGCAGTTGTTCTTTAAATTGTCCTTGTTTATTTTTATTGCTTTTTTCTTTTTTCTGCCACCTTTTGGAAGTGTCGTGAAGCACAATTTGACGATATATGAGTGCAAAACTTAGTGTATGGTGATAAGCAACTATAAACTCTTCGAAACTATGTCAAGGGACGGTGAACATTTTTTTCATTACAGAGTTATTTCCCGAACACCACACCGTTAACCTTATGTTTGCTTCTCCTCTTAAACCATAACAAAAAATTTTGCTGCATAATGTTCAATGACTCCAGGCAAAACTTTGTTACATTGGGTCGAAGGGGTCTGTATACTTCTTATAGGAGTTTTTCCCCTTATATATTTAAGTATCATTCCATATAAAAATCAGGCAAAATTGCACCGAGAGGGTGGCACATAATGAAAAACGCATAAAAATTATTTCAACTTTTTGACAATTAGTGGTTAGCAGTTCCAAAATACATAATCATAATCGTGTGTTGTTCGCCTTTCCTTGATATAGACCACTGATTTTCATTACCATTCTTTGTTAAAAAGTGCCGTTTGCAAGAGTTATCACCCATGTTCATATCATTTGTAGTGCATTCTTTGTAAAAATTATCTCCCATTACGATCTTTCTGTGAGCAAAAGGAAGCTATATTTAAGACAAGTAAACAAAACTGAAAACTTTTCAAAATGGTCATTTGGAATTTATCATGTGATAGCGACTGCCTGATCCTTACGACGAGAAATAATTAAATTTGTACAGATATATACCTAAAAATCAATGTGTGTGAGCGTTTGAGAAATTGACCTAGGACCTTTACCATTAGTCCTTATGGCCATGGACCTGACCATTAATCACAAGGTCAATGGTTAAGGTCATGATTTTAGTTTTGACTTTTCCGTTATTGAGTTTTCCTTTTGAAACCGTACATCATCTCAAAACAATATATGTTCTAAAATGATGATCTACTAATGTCGCAACTCAAAACTGGTCTTACGAAGGGACAATTCCTTAATGGAGTTATTCACCGTTTTATACCTTATTTTACACACATTTTTTCTGTAACTCGATAACTGTAAGAGATAATACCCTGGGTTCTATGACCTATGATTTGATGTTTGTTATACCCTTAACCAGAAAATACTCATAACCCGGAAAAAAATTACTGTTACATTGTAACCCTAAAACAGTTTTTGCTTTTATCCCGAAAATATATTTTACTCTTATCCCGAAAAAAAAAGATTCTTAACCTGAAAAAGGTTTACTTTTAAGGGTTTACTTTTATCCCGAAGACCAGTTGCTCTTCAATCCCATAAAAACCATCCTGGACCTAAACCAACTATAGACAGTGAAAGAAAGTGTGATACAATTCATACCGATTTTGATGCATCGGATGTGCACATTTCGTAAATTAATTACTCGTCAGCGATGTCAGGGACCAAAACTTTGTAAGACCAGGACTGTTATCAAAAATGGTGAAATGTTAGGCAAATGATCGTCGATATGTTCTGCTGGCGGCACAAAATAAGACTGCTCAGATGAAGTTGCATACCAAATTACGTGCTTATGCATGTAGGTCAACCGGTTACTGAACTTTGTTGTACTTGCAATGTTTTATGGTAGTTTAAGGGTATAAAGTAAAGTACATTCTCACAGATTATATGCCCAGCAAAATATTAAGATATTGCTCATTTTCATTGTTAAAATGCAGAGAAGCTGTCCCATAATTTTTAAAAAGGGGGTCATAAAACAAATGCATATTACGACAGTCTAAAACAAAAGTACTTTTCAAAACTTCTGTTTCTCTAATAAAGGCGGGGAGTAATATAAATCCGCTATAATATAGTTCATTATCGGGACAAGAGTAAAATTCTTTTTCGGGATAAGAGTAATTTTCCAGATAAGAGTATTTTTTTCGGATAAGAGTACATTTTATGTTCGGTTTAAGAGTAATTTGGTTTTCTGGATAAGAGTTAAATTTTTAGGGCTAAGAGTACAATAGAACGTTTACAAGCTCAAAGGTCAAAGTCATCTTGAAATTTCCCTTTATTTGATATTGTTTAAAGTGTTTATTTTGCAAAATGCACATATAAATGATATTCAACTCATCAGCGGTCTCATCAAGGCATCTTTCATATCCTTATGGAAGTTATTGACCTTTTTATATTGTTTTTGAACAAATCTGAGTAAAACTCAAAAACTAGTACAGATAATGACTTGGGGTCTTCACTATTTGTTCCCATGATCGTTGACCTTGATTACAAGGTCAAAGCTATCCTAATGTGTTGTTAGGTTTTAATATTTTTGCGTTTTTTAACTGTAACAAGTTCTAGCAATTCCTGATAGGAGTTATTGTCCCTTTTTATACAGAATTTTACATATATCTGCTTGTTACTCGATACCTATAAGAGATAATGTCTTTGTATCTTCACTTTAGGTTCCTTTGACCTTGACCTTAGTCGAAGGATCAAGGCTATATTATTATTTTAGTATTCGAAGTATTTTTCGACATTTTCCAACCATTTTAAGTGTTTTAAAGGCTTGTTACAAATCCTTAATAGACTAATTCCCCTTCTATTCACAATAATTGCTAAAAATAAAGACGCGGTCTTCATTATAGATGTCCATGACCTTTGTCGCCAGGCTAAACATCAAAGGTCAAATTGATTTTTTAAAATTTTTTTGAAAAATCTATTTTGGGATTATTTGCCACTTTTTTCAACTGTTTGAACTATTTTATGGAAAGACCAATGAATCGTTCTTGAACACTTGACCTCCTAGCTTTGTTATTATAATATGTAATGATATGTGAATTTAAAGTCATAGAAGGTTTAAAACGTCAAGCCAATCAACGTGTAATTTTAATTCGAATTTGTTTAATAAATTTTATATTATTTCTATTGTTCGTTTTTTGTCTCTCTTTGGTAACCATTGGACGTACCCATAGTTTCAATCATAAATAAGTACTAGGAAGTTTTGTTCTTTGTATAAATAAGAACTTTATGATCAGTAACTATATTTGTACCCCTGTAAGCATACAGAAGTCAAGGTAAGCAACTTCGTTATCCAGAGTAGTAAAAATGATTCAATTGTTACAATGTTGTCCTATTTTTCCATAGCGAAACGATTATTTTTAATAGAAGTAGCACGTGCTGCTTTTGCTAGTTAAATTACACAATTATTTAGCAACCTGTTGTTTTTTAGAGGAGGGCCTTGTTTTTATTTTCTTATTTTTCGCCAAATTTTGAGAGAAAAAATAACCTGGATGCTGTTTGCTAGAACATAATTTTTGGTAAAATAATTAAAAAGAGCATGTGTTTAATGTTTCACATAAAATAACCCTAGTCCTCTCTTATCCCGAAAATGCTTTTAATCCGAAAATTTTACTCTTATCCCGAAAATGAAAATTGCCATTAAACCGGAAATTAAAGGTAATCTTATCTGGAAAAAATACTCTTATCTGGAAATTGTTTTACCCTTATCCCGAAAAATAATTTTAATCTTATCCCGAAAATGAACTATACTTTAGTGGATTTATAGGGACCCTTCGCATTTATTACAGAAACAGAAGTTACGTTTTTGGTTTTAAACTGCCGTAAAATGCAGTTGTTTTATAATCCCTCTCTTTGAAAATTCCTGAAGAGCTTCTCTGCATATTAATATGAAAATGTATAAAATTTCGTCTTGCATATAATCTGTGTGAAAAGTTATATTCAGTGACAATTCAAAGGCAATTTGTTTTTCGGGATGAAAGTAAGTTTTCGGGGTTAAGAGTATTTTCGAGTTAATGGTACATGTATAACAGACGTATGCTCCTCCTCAAAAGGTAATATGGTTGTGGTGACTTTGATTCAAAATGTTGTGTAAGTCATTCGAATGTATTTTCAACAATTACAAATAAACCACATTAAAACAGTAAAAGCATTTTAATGTGGCGGCTTGCTTAAGGGCAATTAATGTGTGCGAGTAAAAAAAAATACAAATAGATTGTCGACATTCATTATACTCTTATTGGGCATAATATCGGCTCTTTATGGAGGTATTCCCCGTATTTTGCCTAACCTTTTAATTTTGACTTGTTTTCTTTTTCGGGCTGTATAAACAAGCCAAACATAAGATTAAAATATTACCTAATATAACACGTTAAACAATATCTCACAGACTGGTCTTTGGATGATTTCTGTCAATAGCCTAATCAGCAACCCTGCCATTTATCCATGTTTAAGAAACACTGATACCTTAGATGTACGATAAACCCCGATACCTCAGATGTACGATAGATAGTACGCAATTACATTTTTTTTTGGCTCTTTCGCTCAACGAATGAGAATGAGCTTATGTCGTCACTTTGTTTATGTCTGTTATTGTTAGCTTTTCAATTATAATACCGCTGAGAAATAGATAAATATGTAAAGAATCAAATTATTGAACACATGAGTTTACAGGCACACTCAAGTGATGATTTGAAAATTAGAGGTATTTACAAAAACATTTGCCAGTGACATGTATCGCGGAGCAAGGAAATCTTTTTTTTCTGAAAAAGAAATCGAATATATAACTGAATTTAACCGTTATTTAACTGTCCCTAAAAGCCGTTTAGACTAATTTGAAATAGTAGTTTTGAAGTCACATTGCTGTTTCCATATAGTACTAATATAGTCTTAAACAAGTTTGGTTGAAAATATTATTTCATCAACAACAACAGTTTCCATGGCAATGGAATATTTAAAATAGCAAAATATACAGTTTTGTGATGACATACGTATGAATTCCCTGCATTGCTATGGCAACGGGATTAGAAGGTAAAATATTTAAGCATTTTAACAACCAGCATATTTTTCAGAACTGATACAGTGACATTTATCAAAATTTGTATTTTGCTTTGTCTAAGGTTTTCCTGGTTCTTGGAGAACCACTCTTTAATCAAAGAATTACAGTTACCATATCATTAACAAACATATCCAGTATGTGCATATTTCAGAGAAATGAAGTTGTACCGGTGGGCAGTTCTGGTTATACATATCTGTCTTACTGAAAGCCAGTCATCAGGTTAGTATCTTGTAAATAACACGTATTTGCCTCCTTATGATGATAACTCTAATACTATCCAAATTTATATTTGCATTATTAATATTTCTCATGTTCAAAGATAACATAAAGTACATCTAACTCATGTCTGCCTTTCTTAATGTCCTCGTTGACTAGGTGTGGTTGTCTACTCTGTCATACAGTAATTGTGGGATATACTGCTCCAAATGTACAGTTCTGATACCGACTTCACAACACACCATTCGTACATTTGATTAAATTCATGTGGAAAGCAATGCATTTAAACACACTTACTCTACCAATACGTTTCTGATTAAATTGTTTATGATTTTCCTAACTCACGGAAAAACAAAAATAAAAAGTTAGATCATTCAAATGGACAACTATGTCCGAAATATACGTCCAAGGATACTTTCTATAACAGATTATTTTTACCTACTCACTTACGTTGTACACAACCTTTCTCTCATTTCAACCTAGCAAAGCTGTCCCCCAATTAGGTTCATGTTAACAGGCAAGTTAAAAAGTTCAAGTCCCTGGAGGAAAGAGGTCAGGTTTGGTAACACGATCTTTTCAGGAACATAACTTGGAACTGAAACGAGCAAAAGCTACGTAGTGTTCATTCCAAAGAATATGTGAGGAAAATAGCCTTTTATCAACAAATCAGCTTTGGTCAGGGTGTCAGCTCAGATTTGCATGCCCAAATGAAGTTACATATATTCCAGCTGAAACTTTCTGTAAATGTTAATGTTGGCTGGTGCTGAACGAAGTTTTTCGAATGAAAAGAACTATCCAATGTTTCATTGAATTTTAATCATCTGTTTGTTTATTACATATTTACTTTATCTCTTATACATTTACTTATTTCATATCTATTCGGTTATTGGAAGGATTAACTTTCTGGTATAGTTAATTAACTGAGTGATTAGTTTATTTCTATGGTGTGTTCCCGGAACGCCTTCTCTTCTGGACAAAAGCAGCATCTCATTAGGTAGGGGCCCCTTGCGGGTCACGGGTGTCAATGAAAAGAATAGGCCCGCAGCAGCGCTAAGCTTATCGTAAAAGGCGACTAAAAAGCGCTCAGAACCATGGC
>JAOXYH010769883.1:0-20056 GCA_028566455.1 Botula fusca | reverse complement strand
ATATATTTCTACTGTCGTACAAGTCAGATACAGTACAAAGGTAACGAAGAAACTGTCCTGTATGGGACGATTTTGTACACATTTTCTGCACTCGTAGTCGGGTACAAGTGTCAGAGCGACCGCTCCTCGGACCTTGACCCGACTACTCGTGCAGAAAAAGTGTACTCTAACATCCCATACCAGACAGTTTCTTCGTTACTTTTGTACTGTATCTAATACTTACATACATTGTATAAAGCTTTATTCAAAAAGTTAACGCCGCCGCCGCCGTCAAGCTATACCTATGTCTCGCCTTCAGCGACTATTCGTCGCAGGCGAGACAAAAACGGTAAAATTCAGAACCTCAAAAATCGATAATAACCTTTACTTATTACAAACTGATTATATGTACCTTCATTCTGGTCTCATCAAAGGAAAGGCTTTTAGAAATTCTGTCCATGGTTGCCTTTGGAACCAAAACACCATTTCCAATGTCATAGGCCTTAAACACTTTCATTCCATTCTCCTCAAATATAAAATTGTTAACTTGGGTGATTTTGAAGTTTTTTATACTTCCTGATAAGGCAGGAGGGTTATCAATATTCACATCTATCAATGTTACAATAGTATTCTTCACACCTCCATGACTTTCTAGGGCTTTTTTCATTTGGTATGCATTTTCTATATTATTGCCTTCATTTGCATATTTTAAAATGTGCATTCTACAAGTTCCAGTTCTGGAATCACAGAGATCCTTTCCACTTTGAACTTCACTGAAATTGTACTGTCGAACAAATAATGAAAATAGATAATTGTTCTTCCAGATGTATGACATAAGTTGCAGGGAATGATAACAACCAGCATTATCGGATTTTATATATACCTCTGTCAGTTGAGGATTAATAACTTTCAGTTTATCTAAACTATCTTTCAGGATAGATGATACTGACATCCATCCCTGATTACCCCCTTTTAGAATGTGAATAATTGACAATAGACAGAATTTCTTCTCTTGCAAAACATCATCAGAATGTTCTAAAAAAACTGCACATGTCACATGCCAACTAATTCCCTGTTTCCCAAACCAGTTTTGTTGAGATTCTCTAAAACTGTATGGTAAATATTTCATTGCCCAGTCTAATATCAACAGCGCTTGATTGCTCTTTAAATTTTCAATGATATGGGTTTTACTCATTTCTTGGTTCACAGCTCTAACAACATGTGCCCTCCATTCTTGAATTTTATTTCTGCTGTTTTCAAAGTCGTGTTCCAGTTCCGATCTAGTATCTTCTTGTAAAGTGGCTGATGTTAAGCAAACTGCCACATCTTCAAGAACGGTAGTTATGCTATTGCAAGACAGGCAACTTTCAAGGTGTTGGTGATCACATTCTTCTTTAAAGTCATTACTTTTGTTGTCTGATAAAGCATATAATAGACAATGATCAATGCAAGTACTGCTTTTTGTTAGATGAAGTTTTAAGTCAAATTTTAAATGTTTATTAACTTCTGCAAGTTTGTCTACTACATCTTTTGTGTTGGTCCTATCTAAACCATTTTCTTCCAGCCTAAACATGATTTTTTCCAATGATTCCACTGCTAGCATCCCGTCTGCAGTATAGTTGTCAAGTCCTTTCAATGACTTTTTTTGTGAAGCGGAGCACACTTTTATAATTCTGTACAATATTGCTTTTGATGGCACTTTCATCTGATTTTCCTCACAATGATTTTCATACGCAGTAATAATTCTTGATGCTATCATTGTTCGAATCATTTTCGGTATTTTTATTTGAAGTCCAGATGACAAATGGAGCGTTCTGGAACCATATCCTACTGCTTGGCAAAATGATGGGCAATGTAAAAACTCTATGAAATGCTGAATCTGACATTTTGAAAGTCTAACTCGATGAATTTTAGGGGGATTAACTATTTGCCCTGGTCCATTTTTTGAGGCATATTTTCTGGCACAGTCAATCTTATATTTTGTTAACCCATGCACAAGGTTACACAGCTCAGTCTTTGTAAAATTACTGACAAACAACGATAGTATCTGTATTTGGCTCTGATGTCCATCGGCTTGATTATATGCTTTTATTAAAGCTTCTGTGAGTGCATCAATTTCAATCTTTTGCTGCTCTGGTTTGTAATATTTGTGAAATACTAAGTGTAGTAAGGTGGCAGATTGCTGGGGTGCAATGCATTCAAATGCATACTGGACAACCTCATTCGCCTTCTGTGTAATATAATCTTTCGTTGATTGCTGAATACTTTCTAATTTAGTGCTTAGAGTAAATCGCATTGGTACAAATTTGCCTTCTGACAGTATTTCCATACTTTCATTCAATTTATCTCTGTGGTAATTTGGTGGTCTCCACAAGTCACTAACAGTATCTTGTGATGACTGACTCGAAGACAAGTATGACTGTTGACTACTTTGTTCTGAAACAAAAAACAAAAACAACTATAGAAACAATCAACGAACAAATCTTTCATGTGGTTAAGTTTACACATTCAGGTTAAAGTGTATACAAAATTTCAAGAAGATCCGATGAAGGTTGTAGAAGTTTGTCTGGACAGACAGACTGATTCCTATATACCCCAAACTTTGTTTGCAGGGGTATATATAACTAGAGGCTCAGGTGAGCCTGTATCGCTCACCTGACTTCAGTAAGCCAATTGAGTGATAAGAAATGTCTGCATGATGAATCGTCAGCTGAAATGACTCTTATAAAAAATATGATTTTGGTCTAATCAAAGTTTGGTCCCAATAGGCCAAGCAGTTTCAGAGATTTTTAAAACATTTTTTCCCTTAGGGTCCTATGTTAAAACTATGCCGGCTGCCTTGGTTGGCAGATGGGGTCATCAGACATAATTCTGAAAGGGGACCACCTAAGGACCATTTCAACAAAGTTTGGTCACAATAGGCCATGCAGATTCAGAGGAGAATATTTTAAAACATTTTCCCCATAGGGTCCTATATTAAAACTATGTCGGCTGCCTTGGTTGGCAGGTTGGGTCATCGGCCATAATTCTCAAAGGGGACCACCCAGGACCATAATTCGGTTGATGTTGGCCGCCTTGGTTGGTGGGCAGGGTCATCGGACACAATTCTGAAAGGGAACCACCTAAGGACCATTCTATCAAAGTTTGGTCACAATAGGCCATGCAGTTTCAGAGGAGAAGATTTAAAAACATTTTTCCCATAGGGTCCTATGTTAAAACTATGTCGGCTGATGTTGGCTGCCTTGGTTGGCGGGTTGGGTAATCGGACACAATTCTGAAAGGGGACCATCTCAGGACCATTTCAACAAAGTTTGGTCCCAATAGGCCAAGCAGTTTCAGAGGAGATTTTTAAAACATTTTTCCCATAGGGTCCTATGTTAAAACTATGTCGGCTAATGTCTAATGTTGGTTGATGTTGGCCGCCTTGGTTGGTGGGTGGGGTCATCGGACACAATTCTGAAAGACGACCACCTAAGGACCATTCCATCATAGTCCCAATAGGCCATGCAGTTTCAGAGGAGAAGATTTTTAAAAAAATTTTCCCATAGGGTCCTATGTTAAAACTATGTCAGTTGATGTCGGCAGCCTTGGTTGGCGGGTGGGGTCTTCGGACACAATTCTGAAAGAGGACCATCCAAGAACCATTCAACCCATGTTTGGTACCAATTGGCCATGTACTTTCAGAGAAGATTTTTAATTGATTTTTTGCCGAATTTTCTATTTTTAGCAATGGCGGCCATCTTGGATGGCGGGCGGGGACGTCGGACACGATTCTGAAAGGGGACCACTCAAGGACATGGACCATTCCTGCCAAGTTTGGTCAAAATTGGCCCAGTGGTTTCAGAGGAGAAGATTAAAATGTAAAAAGGTAACGACGACGGACGACGGACGCCGACGGACGACAGACGACGGACGCCAATTGGTAGCAATAGCTCACATGACCCTTCGGGTCAGGTGAGCTAATAAAAGTCACATTCTAGTCAATGTAATATTTTTGTAACACATTCTATGTAAAATTACCAAACTACCTGCCGTAACCAAGATGAATTCATAAAAAAAATCGCCATCATATTGAAACAATGGACTTATGGCAAGTCAAATGTATCTAAATAAACAAAATATTAGAGAAGATTTAAAAAATTTAAAATCCCAAGTGGGTCCCATGTAAAAGTATGTAGAGTCATTGTAGCCACATTGAATGATGCTTGGCAAAAGCAAACACAACTTTTTAAAGAGAACCATCAAAAGAATGTATAACTAAAGCTTGGTTAAAATTTGCTCCTTGTTTTCAGGAGTTGAATAAAATGTAAAATTCCCATATGGTCTAATATCAAACTATGTTGAGCCATGGCAGACATACATATTGCATTGAATAATGCTAGGTAAAACCTAAAACCCTTTTTCATCAGGGCAATCCAAGGAACATTCCACCTAAGCTTTGTTAAATTGGTGGTTTCAGCGCAGTTGCTGAAGATATGATAGGTCTATGCCAAGGACAAGGCAATATAAAGATGATAGACGCAAAGTTATGATAAAGGCTAAAATGGCCCTCTAGGGCAGGTGAACTAAAACACACAACTTTTTTCATCATAGGTATCTTAATATTCAACAGAAAAAATACATCCTCAGAATACAATACCTTTTGCAAGTCTGTGCTATCTTTGAGTATGCAGCCTAAAAGAATGGAAATGTCCCCAAGGTATCTGCAGTGTAGGATATCCAGTGGTATGTCTCTGAAAAAGAAATTAATTATTTGAAAATTTTACCTTTAACTTAAGTCAAATTGAGCAAATTCCAAGATAAGTGAATACCCATAATTTTATTTAGACCAAAATTGTATATTTCATCAGCAGCAAATGAGAACTTGTACAGCATATAAAGATATGAAGAGTGTTTAACAGTAAAAAGTCCAGCTAACAAAAATGAAATGCAAATCCTGACAGTCAAGCTCAGCAAATCAAATTTAAAACCATCCAAAAGTTTCGTTGTCTGATCTTATTGAAAAAAAAAGAAAGAAAATGTTAAAGACCCCTTCATAGAGTTCAATAACTTAGAAAATCAATCAATTTCTCAGAAAAGGAAGTAGACATATATTGGATCTGCAAAAGGGAGACACAGTTTGACTCAACCCTAAAAAAGAACACATAGAAAACCAAGGCACATGTTTCAAAAAGATTACCTGTGTGGATCCCACTTTGCTGCAATATTCATACACAGAGCTGCTTGCTTTTCTTTAATTCCATATCGGGATGCGATGTCTTTATTTTCTTTTATCTCTTTCAGTATTTCTTCCGTTTTTCCTTTTGTCCTTAATGGACCTTTCTTTCCTGGGTCCTGGCCATACTGAAAAAAATTATTATCTTCTGATAGATTGAAAGTATTTTGGTTATCAGGCCATGAACAAAATTTTCTTATTTGATGTCTTTAACGATTTTTGCTTGTGTACTCATCAAACATTTAGATGTTTGAATTAAAGTATAAGAAATGACTGTATTATTTTATCCTGTGGTGCATGGCTGGTTAAAAAAACCAATGAATCACTGATTTAACTAGTGAGACTAACTGAAAAATTTGACCAAAAAAAATCCAAACAAAACCATTTAGCCCAATCCCCATAAACAGCTGCTTCAGTAAATCACTGATTTAACTAGTGAGACTGTGACAAAAAAAAAAACAAAACCATTTAGCCCAATCCCCATAGACAGCTACATCAGGGACCCCCAAAATGAATACCAACCTCTACTAAGTACCAAGGTTCAATGCCACAAAATTTTAAAACTGGTTCTGACAGTAGTTTCACAGGAATTGAGGTATTTAAATAATATATGAATGGCCTTCCTAAACAATTTTTAACTATCAGGTCAACAGTATGACAACTCTTTAAAAGTTTGCTTTTATTCTGTGGTAAATCATATATTCTAATATGAGCTCGTGTATTCGCCTTGAGAATAGATGGATGATAAAACTCCTGGTATAATATTCTTAGCGCAATCTCTGAACTAAGCGTGTGTTACTTGTTTTGGACATTCCAATTACATCCCAACTGTTCTTTGTCACAGTTCTAAAACGTTTAAAAGTAGTCTTAACATCTTAAAATCAATTCAAATTTTCATTTAATAAATCATAAATTTCGATATCGACACTGTGATAAACTTCACGCTGGGTGAAAGTACAACTTGTCAAACATTCAGGTCATCAACCTTGAAACAGACATCATCAATTATGCATAGGTCACGATAGCCGCCATGACACATTTGTCGTCTTCTAGAACAGGTGATGTTTGAAGACATCGTTGAAACCAGCTCCCGAAATACTATTTATGCACCATTTGCTAAATTATTCATTTTTGACGACCCCGAAGGTTATGTAACCACTATTTGTACAAAATGAAAAAAGGAGCGGAAGAAAATTTAATAGAATGTCAGACACTCTATATAGGATATCGATGACATTTCATTTAAAAATTTAAGCATTTTGGTCATATTAGAATCGAAATAATTCTGGAATTCGTGAATTTGTTGTAGATTTTACCATCATGTGACCATTGGCAGTCGGCATGTACGTTGACACTCAGGATAAAATTTTACGTACAAACCTTCTGCCAATGATAAAATTCCCAACAAATTCACTGCTTCCAGAATTATTTTTTAATTTTTTTAAATCATGGGCTTCACAAGCACAACATGATTTATATTGTATTCAGTCTACTTACAACACAAAATCTGCAGTTCTGTTTAGCTGCTGCACCCATATGATGACAAAAATCTGAAGCCATAGCATTGTCCATCATACCCATTGCAATTTGTGATGTTACTATTACTTGCTTGTTCTTGTCGGAATCAAACATTACTTGTCCATTGCTTCAATTACAAATCAATGTCATTGATATAAGCAGTATTTAATTAAAGATTTAAGAAACAAAGACATATGCACTAAATAACAAGTGTTTAAGATCAATCCTAATAATACATCCTTATATCGTCAAACAATATAATACTCGATAACATCACGCTTGACACTTGCGCAATATGACGGTACGTCACAAGAGATTTGGCGACGTCACAATGCAAACGAGCAGTTTTTGAACATTTGGAATAGATAAAACTCGATAAATAAAGCGTACTATGGTTTAATTTTCATGAATTATGAAAGAAATTTGATATGAAAATCAGTTCTGACAAAATCATAGTTCAAATTTGGAATTATTTTCATTTTGAAAAGTTTTTCACGGAAAAATGGCAGCATGAAAATCATGGCATATAGAGTCCGTCAAAACATAAAAATACGGAATATTGTCCTATTAGAATCGAAATAATTCCCTCGGGGTATGATGTTGTACTCATTTACACATGGGCTTTGCCTTTATATTTGTATTTTTTACCTCGCTATCGCTCAGTAAAAAATAATCGAATATAAAGGACCAGCCCATGTGTAAATGAGTACAACATCATACCCCTCATGAATTATTTATATAAAAACTTTGTGTAAAGCATTGACTAAACAGAAATAGTAGCAGAGGTTGACGGAATAATGCTAAACTAAAAGGTGAATGCACAATTTCTTCAACTGGGGCTTACTATTTTCAACGAACAAAGCTTAACACATTGTAATTATTATTTCTCTAATTTTGATGCAATTTCCACATCTCCCGACCGATGAGAGAAAATTTGATAATCTCTCTAGAGACTTTTTCGTTCTCGGGTGAGGATTGGCTGAAATTCCATTGTGACATCATTAACGTCAACAATATTGTATAGTGACGTAAAATATACAAGTGACGATGTTGGGAGAATTTGATGCACCTGGTCAAGAAAAGCGCTTTAAAATTAAGAAACAGCGTCTTACATTATTACTCGTGGATTATCCGATTTCTCCAATCTCGAGAGTTAAATTACGGAATTTCAAGCCCCTCGCCAAGGCTCCGGGCTCAAAACTCCCGTAATTTAACTCTCTCGATTGGAGAAATCTGATAATCCACTCATAGCAATGTAAGAAGCTATATTTTTCAAATTCTTAGCACGATTAAAAAGTAGATTAAATAACTGTGATGTTATTAACCAACTATTGGTTAAATTTTTGTCCCGTGCAATTCAACAGTTTTATTAAGAAACAGTATTTGGACCCTGGTTCAAAGTCTCATTTTATTTCTTGCGAATTATTTCTTTTATCTATTTTATTTTTTACAAAGTTTCTTTGTTTTCTTACAATAAACATAGCACTTCCAGTGCCGTACAACAGCTTGCTTTGGAAACTTGCAAACTAAGAATGTAATTAAAAGAAACTATGTAGTTTTTGTGTTGAGTTTTTCAAATGCAAGATCTAGGTGGCATAAATAATGACAATTATTATAATGATGTTTTCCAACATAATGAACTAAATTAAATGATTGAAATTTCTCAAATTTGATGGAATCTAAAGGCATTATTTTTACACTCTTTTTTCTTTTTCTTTTTTTCTTTTTTGGTGAAACTGAAGGGAAGAAAATCTTAATAGTTCATTCTAAAAATAGATATGTTCATTTATATAAGGCTTTATCCTTACAAAAATCTTTTAATTTTGAAAATTAGAATTTTAATTCAAAGTAAGAAGCTACTGAAAGAAATAAATAACACTGCAAGATTTGCTGTAAGAATTAAAGTAATGTAATGATCATGATTTGAATTTCCCACTAGTCAAATTTGTATCTATATTCATACACTTTATTTGGTAATTTCAAATAAACCAAATGATAAAACTATACTGTCTTATTCAGCTGATCCTTTATTTCTATTTAAAGTACCTTATAACTTAAAAGACACTCAAACATGCTGTAATCTGCAAATTAATTAACATGATCAAGGGAATACTTTTTCTGAGTATTGGTGAGGATGGGAGATCAGACCAATGTCATACAACAGCAAGCTGTTGAAAAACACTTTTATCGGTTTCTGTAGACCAAATCTACCAAGTTAACCTACTAGTATAAATTGTTGATGTCTTCCACAACAACTTGTGCCAATGATCTTTGGTTAGGTTTTGTCAAACCAATGAAATGATGTGAATTCTTCTTCATTTTTTTATCCAATGGTGTCCCTGCTAGCTGCAATGTCCAAATGTTGATGGGATTCCACTTCTTTGATCTAAATAGTAAGTAATGTATTAATCCTCTGCAATTATCAGACAATTTTATGATGTTCAAATTATTATATCAGCATTGTATTTTAGGAATTAAGATATAAAATAACACAAATTGAGAATATCTGACAATGCTTAGCTTGAAAAAGATTTTTCTAAAGTGTCATGGGAAGGTGATGGAAACATAAAACAGAGAAAAATGTCTCACATGATTCTTGACTGCTATAAAAGTGGTCCCAATTTTGCGAAAATTTGAAGCAAAATACACATTGAGTTACAAAAATGCTTGATTTGTTTTCCAAAACCTATTTGCTGAAGAATTTGGCAAAGTCTCTAAACCAGAAAGGTGGAAATTGGCCCAAAACGGAAGTTTAAATAATTGTTGTAAAAATGATCAAAAATAGTTATATTTTCATTTCCGAAAGCATTTTATCTTTACTTATGGTATAGCTGACAAAAATGTTTATTTGGAGCTTTTTCACATACTGCTGACAGCTCTCAGTGAAAGGAATCTAATGAAAACTTAGAATAGAATGTGTCTGTGGGACACATATGCCCTTGCCCAAGGTGAAATCCCCCACCCCTATATCAAAAATCTGAGCTATTTCAAGGGGCATAACTCTAGAATTAGAAAAATTGAGATGATAAAAATTCAATCTTGGCCTGTATTGCTTGATCCCAAACAACATATCTAAATTTCAAATCATTCCTTCAATGCAGTCAAAAGTTATTGAACGGAAACCTCAAATTTGATGAATTTTGCTATTTCAAGGGGCATAATTCTAGAACACCTCAAGCAACAGACGCCAAATTCGACCATGATCTGTATTTGGTGGTCCCCAACAACATATCCAAATTTTAAATTGTCAAAAGTTATTGAACAGGAAGCCTCAAATTTGATGAAAGGAGGAGGGTCATTTTGCCCTGATTTTGGCCCCAAAGATTTCGGATTTTTGAAAAGTAATAGTTGCCAGGAAATGATGGTGTAAATTTATAGTAAAATGGTTGCTTCAAAAGAAAATAACTTGCATTTTGATATGCAATGACCTTAAGTATGTGATGCTGACCTCTGAAAACCAATAAAATCTGATGAAAATGTGCAAATAAGCCAAAAATGACCATAATTTTGATAAACTTTTTATTTTCTAACATAGAGCGCAACCTTTAACCAAAGCTATTTTTTAACCAGAGATGTATTATGCAAAAATAGAAATTGTGACCAAATTTTGTGGTGGTTAAAGGTTGCGCTGTTGACCAAATCAAATAAAGTTTATCAAGAAATTGGCCAATATTGGCATTTTTAGGCAAATTTGGGGTCTTTGAAGGTATATCGGACCCATAATATGTTGCCATATACCAAAAATGAGATTATATTTTTATGATTTACATATTCAAGTACACATCCCACAAAAAATTATCTGGAACCTGTCACTTTAGAAAATTGTCAAATTTTGGGGCCAAACTGGGGCCAAAGTGACCCTCCTTCTTTGGCTATTTCAAGTGGCAGAACTCTAGAACCTCTTAAGCAACACACACCAAAATTCGAACTTGATGTGATGGCAAAAGCTCACATGGCCTTTTAGGCCAGGTGAGCTAACTAGACGAGGATAGTGGAGCCCACGTATTGGTAAACACAATATCTGTTGTAGGATATTAAAACAGATGTCTCCACTCCATATATTGGAAGTAGGAGCAAACTGACATGATATAATTTACTAAATATATTATGGGTCAAAGAACAAGGTCATACAATGGTTATGAATGTACATGACACCTCATCGTATGGTGTTAGACCCATATGCCAAATATGATTTGTCTATGTAAAAAGACGAAAAAGTTATGGCCCAGAGGTCATACAAACCATCAAAATCAGTGGAAAAAATAAAAAAGTTTTAAAATTCAGGGCCTGGCCATTTTTGTACATTTTTTGTGGTCATATAAAAGTCAGTAAAATACATGGCTGATTTAGCCTTTCGTAAACCCGATCTTTTTATGCAATAAACATAGTTTAAATTTCTAATTAAATACTTCCGGACATACTAAATAAACTTAAATACATGCAGGATCGGTTAACATTAAATACCTGTTTCCACTGGTATCATCAACAAATATGTTAACTGGAACATTTGTAATGTCCATATTTTTTTCCTTTGATAGTTTAATAAAATGTCTGATTCTTTCCTCATCCTCATCTTCATTAGGACCATCATGTTGTTCATATACCTTCAAAGAAAAAGAAGACAATTAAGACATGTGAAAGCTTCCTTTTAAACTGCTGTGTTGATCTTATGCATTTAGATCATGAAGTTGTTTTAAAAAATATCAAATAAAAGCCTAGTCATTCCAACAAAAACAACAACAAAACCAGCAGAATTAATTCATTTTTATCAAAATGTATAAAATTCACTTCATAACTTAGAATCTACACTGAAATATTGCATGAAAAACACATGTAAATTAAAGCAAAAATTACCTAAGTGAATTTGCAATGCAAAGAGGGTATAACTCTATAGACTATTATGCAAATTTTAAACATAATTACACCTTTATGAGAATTCTAGATCTCATTGGATTAAAAGAATGTAATATTTTTCAATAATTTCTCACAATTACCAATTAAACAAGTAGTTCAACTTCAATACAAAAAGATTTATTAATGAAATTCCCATAGAGTCCAATGTTAAACTAAGTTCGGCTGAAGCGACCATCTTGGTTGGTGTGCAGCATCACTGGATACTATTCTGAAAGAGGTTCACCTAAAGACCATTTCACCAAAGTTTGGTTCCAATTGAGTAAGTAGTTTCATACAAACATTTTTTTAATGAAATTCTCACAGGGTCCAATGTTAAACTTAAGTTCGGCTGTGGCGCCCATTTTGGTTGGCAGGCAGGGCATCAGATACAGTTCTGAAAGAGGTTCACCTAAAGACCATTTCACCAAAGTTTGGTTCCAATTGAGCCAGTGGTTCAAGATGAAAATATTTTTAATGCATTTCCCATAGGGTCCAATGTTAAACTAAGTTCGGCTGTGGCGGCCATCTTGGTTGGTGGGCAGGGTCATGGGATACAATTCTGAAAGAGGTTCACCTAAAGACCATTTCACCAAAGTTTGATCCAATTGAGTAAGTAGTTCCAGATGAGAAGATATTTAAATGAATTTCACATAGGGTTCAATGTTAAACTAAGTTTGGCTGTGGCGGCCATCTTGGTTGGCGGGCAGGGTAATCGGATATAATTCTAAAAGAGGACTACCTAAGGACCATTTCACTAAAGTTTGGCATTAACTGCCTCAGCAGTTTTGGAGGAGAAGATTTTTTTAGAAACCACCCCCCTTTTTTCTATTTTTAGTACAGGGGGCCATATTGGATGGTTGATCATGGCCCCAGATACAATTTTGAAAGGGGAACATCCCACCAAAGTTAAGTCCAAATTTGCCCAGTGGTTTCAGAGGTGAAGATTAAAATGTGAATTGTGGACGGATGATAGAGGGACAACGGATGAAAAGTGATGATATAAGCTCACATGGCCTTTTAGGCCAGGTGAGCTAATAGAACTATTTAATTCTAGTATATTTTTTTGGTCATAATTCATATGTTTTACCGAAACTATATAATTTTTTTGTAATTTAGGACATTCGGTATAACATAAAAACATACTGCCTTCAGTTGAGGGTGTTATGTAGATTACCACACTTAGAAAAAACATCACCCTTGACCCTCAACTATAGGCAGTATGTTAATAATACGACCCACTCAGGGTATAATTTGTTGATTTGTTACTCACATTTGCTTCATCTATTTTTTCAAGATCATTGACACCACAAATAACTGAAGATCTGTGAAAAATAAAATATTCACATGAAATAATACTAAAAAAATATAGTCTTTACTAGAAAATAACTGACACAAGGTTCTATAAATGACTATAGGAAGAGCTTACTGCATTAATCAAAAACTTAGTGGTAAGTCTTCCAGGGAAGACATGTGTCACCTGCCTATCTTTTCTTTTGAAAAATTACACCATTCTTAAAACAGGAAGGGGACAGGTGGCAGATTCAAAACTGTGTACATGATACTTTATACTGATGTTCTGTGCCATGTATCAGGAAGAAAAATAAGACAGAAATTTTTTGTTACCATTTTATGCATGTCCAAAATATTCTAAGTTGTGTCAAATAGGAAGTGGACATGCAGCAGATTCCATCGTTGTTATATGGTAAAGTTCTTTATACTGATACTCTGTGCCAAATTAAGGAAGCTGGCCTCTGTGGGTCTCAAGAAAAATGTGACAGAAATTTTTCATGACTAATTTGTCCATGTCCAAAATATTCTAAGTTGCGTCAAACAGGAAGTGGACATACAGCTGATTTGAAACTGTGTTACACGATACAAATCTTTATACTGATACTCTGTGCCAAAAACAGGAAACTGGCCGCTGTGGTTCCTGAGAAAAATGTGACAGAATTCTTTTGTGACCAATTTGTCCATGGCCAAATATTCTAAGTTGCATCAAACAGGAAGTGGACATGCAGCAGATTTGAAACTGTGTTACACAATACAGTTCTCCATACTGATGCTCTGTGCCAAATATTAGGAAGCTGGCCTCTGTGGTTCCTAAGAAAAATGTGACAAAATTTGTTTTGGGACCCAGACAACGCCAAACGACCCAAGATGACAAATAGTGATCTCTACGTGTGGCCTCCACTAAAGGCAGGTGACACAATAATATACAACTTTTTTTAGTTTAAAACTCACTCAAATGATTTGATATAAAATATGACATTTTCACATACAAGAGCCTACTTTTCATGCTTCATTGACTCAGGTTCTTGGCCTTTGATTGATTGAAAAGTTACATTTAAATTTTAATCAATAAACTTCTCAAACATCAAACTGTAAAATACCTACTGGTTACTAATGAGTTTTGCATTCAAAACTGTATTCCCATTCATATCCTACAAACAGAAAAAGCACATAATGAAAAGTGAAGAAAAATTTTGCTGAAAATTGTCAACAATTTTTAAGTAAAACCTTTGAGACTGAATTTGACGATAATGTTGATAATGGATAATATGGAAGCTTCATTTCAAATATAAAATCATTCATATCAGTAGAAGCTAACAAATCTTCGATGGAAAAAAATATAATCGTGTCCACCATGGTCCTTGAGGATAGGTGGGCATGGAGTTTTGGTGAATGGCTGTAGTGTAGCAAGGCAGTCATGATTTGTCTGAAACATCCTTATTAGGTGAGGATTGAAGTTTGTTCAAATGGTGGTCCACGGGTCCATGGGGTCAGAGCACTTGGGGTCCAAAGTTTTAGCATGGGCTTCTATAGGGAAAAGCTTTAAAAATCTTCGGGAGAACCAGCAGTAGCAAGACAATCATGATTTGTCTGAAACATCAGTAGGACATGAAGTCATATTTTACAAAAAGCAGCAGTAAAGATATGAAAAGTCAAATTTTATACAAATAAATGTACATGGGATTGGAGCTCTTGTTGTCCAGGGATGCACAGGGAACCAGGTGAGCGATGCAGGCTCAGCTGAGCCTCTAGTTTTTATATGTATATAAATATGTATATTTAATTGGACCAGTATCAGTGACACACTGTGACTTCAGGTTTTAAAAGTAAACTAATATTTTAGGTTTATATTTTACATGAATGCCCTATTTATCAAAAGACTTAAATTTCTGAAACTTGTAAAAGATCTATATGTCCTATGTCATTAGAAGTGTCAAGATTGAAGATAGGGTTTTCTAAAACAAGTTATGGAAATTCAAGTGTTTTTACATGTGGAGTGTAGCAGAACAAGTGCAGAAACCAAGAATTTCTCACGTGAGTGAAAGATAGCTTGATCTACATCGGCTTGTGTAAGTACCTCAAACTTTGATATTGTGGTTAAGATATCAATTTATCATATAAATTTCTTATTCAAATTCAACTTCTACATAAAATGAAATATATAGAAATATGTCTCACAAATAATTCATTGGTGTTACCTGTTGAAAAAATTCTGCTATACTTCCAGTTTCTCCTTGTCTATTCTTTACCACCTCACCAATCAGAAATCTTTCCCCGTTCAAGTTATTCGCTGACAATGACTTTATACTATCTCTCCACTAGAAATGTATAATTATGATATATTGAGTCATAAGTTTGAATTATAGTTATATCATAACTGCATTTTCTCACCTCTTTTAACATATATCAGCTCTCTTTGTCCACTTAAAGTATAAAAAATGTTAAGAATACTATCAAAGAAAATTGGGTTCATTGCCTGAATAATTAAAGGTGATATGCAGCGTTTTTGAACAAGGGCTAATATTTACATATTTTATTCTTTGTTTACAATTTACTTCAAATCAGCCTTTGATTTTTAAATACTCTAACTTTACCTTGCTTCCAGTACACTGATTTTCAAACACATCAGTATGTTTAGGAAATCTACAAATAAAAATGAATATATGTACAACAGTAGCCTGTTTATTTCTAATACTCCAATAAAAATGAATTTATATGTATAGATATCCTGTTAGCCTTAAATAGAAGGACGCTACGCCCTGCCTGCCCTTAGCTGTGCCCTTCTGCCTTAAAGAAGGCATCATAAATGCCCTTGTGCATTTTTCAATACTATTTCGAGATTGTCCTAAAAATGTCTTTTTAAAACCATAATTGAACTTTATATTGACATGCGCCTTAAAGCAATAAGCTAATTATCCAATTAGGATCAAATAAGTCTTTAACTTGTGTGTAGGCACTGGGATTAGGTGATAATCATATATGATTGACATGTCAGCTTGGGGTATGTCTATGTACATGTATAACATTTATGTGCCCTTTTTTCCTCTTCTAACCCCCCGTCTCTCTGAAATCATGGTGGGAACACTGATATATATCAAACTGCTATTTGAATTTTAAAAAATTATTCAAACTTTTCAAAGAACATGATTATAATGTACTATGAAAATTTATTATATCTAAAAATCATATAATGATTGGTAATATCTACAGTGTATGTATGTACTGTGAAAGTATTACTATTTGTTGGGTTTCATTTTTTGTGTGTTTAAAACCAAATGACATGCAGGTACATTCATTGGTCTTTTTGCCAAGTGAAGAAGAAAATTTCTTCCGTAAATGGCTGTTCCCGGGTTGAGACGACCGAGTTGAGAACAGTTCACGTGCGCTCTTCTCTACTCGCTCATATATCCAATCAGACGCTATATCGTTCGTCCGACGTCATAGTTCATCTCTAAGATAAACGTCCTGAATTGTTTGACGTCCCAATTGTAAAAATGGCTTCTTTGCCTTCACTTTATAGACGGCTGGCAAAAGTAAATCGTGTTGTACGGAAGAAATAGGTACTTACATTCGGTACAAAATAAAAGATCGGGATATCTTTCACTCGTGTAAGAAATTCTACGTCTTTTGCCCTCGTTCCGCTGCGCTCCACTCGGGAAAAGACGGAATTTCTTACACTAGTGAAAGAAATCCCGATCTTTGATTTCACCTCATATAAGAACCTATTAATCAATCAATGAATTCATTAACCCTCAAATTAATGATTAGAACAGTAAAAGTACTAAACAAGTAGCTTCTATGGTAATAGGTCAAAATGCTGAGTATGTATTGCTCACCTGACCTCCTGGTTTCAGCATTTTCAAAAGGGAAAGTCAAATATTTTTCTATATTAACCATAATTTTTCTTGTTCATTGGACACAAACAAGAGGAGACTATCAAAACAGAGATAGTTTTCATATACCAGATGAGCATTCCAAATATACTACGTACCTCTCCAAGTTCTTTGATATATATTCATTTCCTAGTTGCATCTTTATAATGTCTGATGGCTTAATGAAGTACAACTCTTCTCCATCCTGGTATACTGTCTAAAAGTAAAGTATTTATTATATATTGTGTATTACTCTTCATTTAGGGGTTAACTGTACTGTATTTGAAGATTTGCTGGCATCAAGATTTGATGGTGGCAAATTGAGTTTACTGGAGATGTTTTCTTGTTTATTCACTGTATTAGTGTACTCTGTGAAATGTATCTATCTATGTGTTCATCCTTATAAATGGTTACATGAACAAGAAGGCCCATTTTATCGAGTACACTGTTTGTATAGTGTGCTTCTGTCTTTGAAAAACTAACATGTTCTGAAGGGCACTTGCCTTGACTATCCATACCTAGCACCACTATCCACATGCATTTCTAAATGCTTGTGGATAGTGGGCTGGGCATGGATAGTCCGGACAATTGCCTGTGCATCTTCGCAAGGCGATAATTTGAAAAGGCAGCGTGCTGTGATAAAAAGAAATATACCTCTACACATAACAAAATAATAGGCCAAATTCCCCCAGTTGTGTCTCATTTGCCAGAAGTACAGCTGTGATAGTGTGATATGTAGTTGTGAAAACAGCTGACAAGAAAACGACTCTCAGTATTTAATGTACAAAAATGTACATCACTTATAGGGATGAGTATCGTAAATGAAAAATCGTACCACGATTTACCAGTACAATCCCATCGTATCGTGATAAGTATTGATACGTACCAACTTCTCATTTCTTGGCTTTCATTCTTTTACTTTTATTCTTTTGTATGCTAATTAGTAAGATGTTGTTCTTTGAAGCAGAAATCTGTATCTTTATTTATTACATACTTAGCACAGATATGTTGTATTTTGCATATGTAATACAGCCGGAAGTAAACTGTCCATATCAGCATACCCGGGCTGATAATGGGTTATCAGCCTGGGTATACTGAAGTATGTAATAAAAAGATTAAGACATGACCTTTTCCATATCAGCGTGGTAATGCCTCGGGCTGATATGGGAGTCTCGGGATGATAAACATGCTGATATGGAAAAGGCCATGTATTAATCTCTAGGTATCAAAATATTTTATTTCGTCATGTTTTTTTTTTTTACTTTTTCATGTCAAAAACAGCTAATTTTAAATTGTGTAAATATTTACTGTACTAGAATAAGAAAATATGGATACGGCAGATTTTGTACTGGTGTACCGCATTTGTTAAAAAATACCACAATATACCGGTATATTGTTACACCCCTAATCACTTATACAGGTAAATCTCATGTAAACACATAGCAAATATACTTTTACATACTAGTATAAATTTACACGTAAGAAATCTATTGCAATTATTGTAAATCATAAAATGTGGCTTCACATTATGATTATTGAATTTTTACCTTATCAACTTTAAAACATTTTTATCGACTCAATTTCTTTTCTCCTTCTTTCAAATTTACCTTGGTTGGTAAAAGTTCCAGTCCATCAATCTTTTTGTTCCATATTTTGTGGAATGGGGGTATTTTTGACACTTTGTCATCAATAGTGACTTGGAGTATATACAGAAAAAACTTGAACAGTTCTTGGTCCTAAAAGAAAATATACACAACTTAGTTTATGATGAAATTTAGTATTACATTGTACCTCTGGAAAAAATGTTATTTTTCATTGAGAATTTAATTGAGGGGCTTTCGCAAGTGCAGCATGTGTGACCGGAGCATGTTGACAACAGAACACAACCAATTAATATTCTTCTATTACTTGTTTGACACTCTTCACAATAAACAAGTATAGTCCAAAGCCAGAGGGAAATTTGACTGGTCAATCTCATTTAATATCAGTTAAAATGTTATCTGGGGTATCGGGTCCGTTCGCCCTGTTTCTTGTTCGCCCTACTACTCGTTCGCACTGGGTCCGTTGCTCTGATTTTAATTCAAATAAAAGATGGGATATATGTGTTAAAACACGACTTGAAAGATTGTTTTTTCTTGCTTTGATGTTCTTACATATATTTTCTGTTTGTCAGTTCATTTTTTATGAAGGTAAACCAAACTTTTTTATGTCTGCTAATTTATAACTGTTTTATTTAATTATTTTACAGCTTCACTTTAATCATGCTCATTAGACAAATAAATCTTGTTTTTGTTTATTTTGCAATAACTAATTGTTCATTAAGCCAGTAAAATTGAAGAATAGATAATTGTTTTTAAAACAGACTTACAATTTTCACACAATTCTTTAAAAAATTTTTTTTTTTCTTTTAAATATTTCATAAATAAACCAAGTTCTCAAGTTAAATTATTCATTAAGTAAAACAATCTCATAAAATCAATCAAAAATATAGAGCGAACGGACTCAGGCGAACGGACCCAGTGCGAACATCGAAGCAGGACATCTCGGCACATTTCAAACTCGGCACATTTCCATCTCGGTCCATTATTAAAGTATCGGCACATGATAATAATACAAACTCGGCCCATTCTTAAAAATAAACGAATATAATGTACTGAGCAATGCTGATTGTTTCATTTTCATTTTACTTAAAATTAATGATTGACACAAGCCATCCAGGTAGATGATATTGGCATTACACAGCAGTAGGAAATTGATCACCTGTTGTGTGAAAATGGTCTACAGGTGTTACAGATCATTTTATGACCTTTAATGCTATTTACTGTGCTTTAAAGACAACCATTGACCTTTACCTATACCAATTGCACAACCAGTTTATGAAACTGGTCATACTATTGGTCGCTTTCTCCTTTGCAGTCATTAAAAATTCTTATCCAATTGCAGATTGTATCAATAAAGCAATCTGTTCAATTGGTAAGAATTTTTACCAAACTGCTCTAGGAAAGAGCGAAACAAGTCATCAGTGTTAGTAGTGCAAGTGAAAATAGAAAGCATACTTACAATCCTATAGGTTTGAAATCCACTATCTGTAGGAATGAATTGAAACTATACTACCAAATGTGTAGTCACATCATGGGTAGAGCAATAATTTTTCAACTGCTATAAAATTATCAAAATTAACCTTTTATGTTATGTTTTTGGAAAAATCTAATTATTCTGGAACGTTTCCGTGTCATTTTGTGTATTTTAGCTATTTCGTTTATCTTCGTATATGTGAGTGTGTTTCCTT
>JAOXYH010769882.1:0-33124 GCA_028566455.1 Botula fusca | reverse complement strand
CTTCAATAAGCGCTATAGCCTCAAAGTAGCAAACCCCCGGTGCTGAAGGCACCGATTTTCCTCAACTTTGAGATTTCTTTCAGACTTTATTAGAACTTGTCTCACCTAGGCGCTTATATACTAGGTAGACATATAAAGATACTTTCGTTTTAACCTAGCGCCATAATCCCTAAACCCGTCTCTCGATGTGCACCTTGGCCTCAATGTAGCCAGCTCCCTTGGCTTGAGACACGGATTTTCCTCAACTTGCAGATTACCCTCAGACTTTATTAGAACTTATCCCAACCAGACGCTGATGTCCGAGGTAGACATACATGAATACTTTAGTTCTGATCTAAGGTCAGAACCCCTAGACCCGTACCTCAATATGCGCTATGACTTCAAAATAACCAACCCTCAACTTTGAGATTTCCCTCAAACTCTACTAGAACTTGTCCCATCTAGGCGCTTATATCCAAGGTAGACATTTTTCTGTACTTTCGTTTTAACCTAGCGCCGGAATCTCTAGACACGTCACTCGATATGCGCCATGGCCTCAAAGGAGCCAACCCCCGGTGCCTGCAAACACCGATTTCCCTCAAATTTGAGATTTCCCTCAGACTTTACTAGAACTTGTCTCACCTAGGCGCTTATATCTGAGGTAGACATACATGTATACGTTTGTCTTAATCTAACGACATAATCCATAGACCCGTCCATCGATATGCGCCATAGCCTCAAAGTAGCCAACACCCAGTGCTGGAAACACCGATTTTCTTCACCTTTGAGATTTCACTCAGACTTTACAAGACCTTCTCCCAGCTAGGCGCTTATATCCAAGGTTGAAATACAAGTATACTTTCGTTTTATTCATAGCGCAAGAATCCCCAGACCCATCTCTTGATATGCGCCAACCCCCGGTGCTCGAAACACCGATTTTCTTCAACTTTGAGATTTCCCCCCTCAGACTTTGCTAGAACTTGTCCCATGTAGGGACTAATATCAGAGGTAGACATACATTTATACTTTAGTTTTAACCTCGCGGCAGAACCCCTAGGCAGGTCTCTCCATATGCGCTATAGCCTCAAAGTAGCCACCCCCTGGTGCTGGAGGCACCGATTTTCCTCAACTTTGAGATTTGTTTCAAACTTTACTAGAACTTATCCCGCCTAGGCGCTGATGTCTAAGGTAGACAGACATTTATCCTTTAGTTTCAATCTAGCGCAAGAACCCCTATATCCGTCGCTGGACAAGTAGCCATCCCCCGGTGCTGGAGACACCGATTTTCTTCAATTTTGAGATTTCCCCTCATACTTTACTGGAACATGTCCCATCTAGGCGCTGATATCCGAGGTAGACATACATTTATACTTTAGTTTGACCTAGAGCGATAATCCCTGGACTCGTGCCTCAATATGCGCCATAGCCTCAAAGTAGACTAACCCCGGTGCTGGAGGCACCGATTTTCCAACCTAGGCGCTTATATCCAAGATAGATATACATGTATACTTTCGTTTTTTAACCTAGCGGCAGAATCCTAGACCCGTTTCTCGATATGCAACATGGCCTCAAAGTAGCCAACCCCCGGTGCTGGAAACACCGATTTTCTTCAACTTTGAGAATTCCCCTCAGACTTTACTAGAACTTGTCCAACCCAGGCGCTGATATCCAACATACCTTTCTACTTTAGTTTTAGCCTAGCGCCAGAAACTCTAGAACCTTCCCTCAATATGTGCTATGGCCTCAAAGTAGCCAACCCTCGGTGCTGGAGGCACCGATTTTCCCCAACTTTCAGATTTCCCCTGAGACTTTACTATAACTTGTCCCACCTAGGGGCTAATATCCCAGGTAGACATACATTTATACTTTCATTTCAACCTAGCGTCAGAACCCCTAGGCACGTCCCTCAATTTCCCCTATGGCCTCAAAGTAACCAACCCCTGTCGCTGAGGGCACCAATTTTCCTGAACTTTGAGATTTAGCTCAGATTACTAGAACTTCTCCCACATAGACGCTTATATCCGAGGTAGCCTCAAAGTAGCCAACCAACGGTGCTGGAGACACCGATTTTCTTCAAATTTGAGACTTCCCTGAGACTTTACTGGAACTTGTCCCACCTATTTGCTTATATCCGAGGTAGACATACATTTCCACTTCAGTTTTATACTAGCGTCAGAATCCCTTGACCAGTCCCTCGATATGCGCCATTCCCTCAAAGTAGCCAACCCCCGGTGCCGGAGACACCGATTTTCTCCAACTTTGAGATTTCCCTCAGACTTTACTAGAATTTGTCCCACCTAGGAGCTGTTATCCGAGGTAGACATATATTTATACTTTATCTTAAAACTAGCGGCAGAACCCCTAGGCCCGTCAGTCAATATGCGCTATAGCCTCAAAGTAGCCAACCCCCGGTGCTGGAGGCACCGATTTTCCTCAAATTAGAGATTTCCCTCAGACTTTACTAGAACTTGTCCCACCTACGCACTTATATCCAAGGTAAACATACATGTGTGCCTTCGTTTTAACCTAGAGGGAGAATCCCCAGACCCGTCCCTCGATATGCAAAATGGCCTCAAAGTATCAATCCTCCGTGGCTGGAAACACTGTTATTCTTCAATTTTAAGATTTCCCCTCATGCTTTACTAGAACTTGTCCCACCTAGTGGTTGATATCCGAGGTAGACATACATTTATCCTTTAGTGTTAACCTAGCAGCAGAACCCCTAGGCCCGTCCCTCAATAAACGCTATAGCCTCAAAGTAGCCAACCCTCGGTGCTGGAGGCACCGATTTTCCTCATATTTGAGATTTCCCTCAGACTTTACTAGAGCTTGTTCCCACTAGGCGCTTATATCCGAGGTAGACATTTATGTATACTTTTGTTTTAACAAAGCTACAGAACCCCTAGGCCCGCCTCTCAATATGCGCTATATCCTCATATTAGCCAAGCCCCTGTCCTGCAGACACCGATCTTTTTCAATATTGAGATTTCCCCTCACACTTTACTAGAACTTGTCCAGCTTAGGCGATGATGTCCAACGTAGACATACATGTATACTTTTGTTTTAACCTAGCGCCAGAACCTCTAGACCCGTCTCTCAATATGCGCCATATCCTCAAAATAGCAACCCCCCTCCTGGAGAAACCGATTTTCTTCAACTTTGAGATTTCCCTCAGACTTTACTAGAACTTGTCCCATCTAGGCACTGACATCCGAGTTAGATATATATTTATATTTTAGTTTTAACGTAGAGCCAGAACCCCTAGGTCCGTCCCTCAATATGTGCTATAGTCTGAAACTAGCCACCCCCCGGCGCTGGAGGCACCGATTTTCCTCAATTTTGAGATTTCCCTCAGACTTTACTAGAACGTGTCCCACCTTGGCGCTTATATCCAAGGTAGACATACATGTATACGTTTGTTCTAACCTAGGTTAAGAATCCCTAGACCCGTCTCTCGATATGCGCCATAGCCTCAAAGTAGCTAGAGACACCGATTTTCTTCAAATTTGAGATTTCAAACAGACTTTACTAGAACTTGTCTAGGACAAGATCCCCTAGACACCGTCCCTTGATATGCGACAAGGCCTAAAATTAGCTAATCCCCGGTGCTTTAAACACCGATTTTCATCAACTTTGAGATTTCCCCTCAGACAATACTAGAAGTTGTCCCACCTAGCAGCTGACATCCAAGGTAGACATACATTTGAGCTTTAGTTTTAACTTGGCGCCAGAACCCCTAGACCCGTCTCTCAATATGCGCTATGACCTCAAAGTAGAGAACCCCGGTGCTGGAGGCACCCATTTTCCTCACATTTGAGATTTCTCTCAGACCTTACTAGAACTTGTCCCACCTACTAGGCGCTTATATCCAAGGTAGACATACATGTATATTTTCGTTTTAATGTAGCGACAGAATCCCTAGACACCGTCCCTCGATATGGCGCCAAGGCCTTAAATTAGCCAATCCATATTGCTGGAAACACCGATTTTCTTCAACTTTGAGATTTCTCCTCAGACTTTACTAGAACTTGTCCCACCTAGCCGCTGATATCCGATGTAGACATATATTTAGACTTTAGTTTTAACCTAGCGCCATAACCCCTAGGCCCGTCCCTCGATATGCGCCATAGCCTCAAAGTAGCCAATCGCTGGTGCTGGAGGTACGGATTTTTCTGAACTTTCAGATTTAACTCAGACTTTAGTAGAACTTGTCCCACCTAGGTCCTTATATCCAAGGTAGACATACATGTATGCTTGCGTGTTAACCTAGCGACAGAACACTTAGGCCCGTCCCTCAGTATGTGCTATTGCCTCAAAGTAGCCAACACACTATGCTCGAGGCACCGATTTTCCTCAATTTTCAGGTTCCCCTCTGACTTTATTAGAAGTTGTCCCATCTAGGTGCTGATATCCGATGTAGACATATATTTATACTTTAGGTTTAACCTAGCGACAGAACCCCTAGGTCGGCCCCTCAATATACGCTATAGCCTCAAAGTAGCCAACCACCGATTTTCCTCAAATTTGAAATTTTTCTCAGACTTTACTAGAATTTGTCCCACCTAGGCAACTCTGTCCAAGGTAGACATGCATGTGTACTTTCGTTTCAACCTAGCGTCAGAATCCCTATATCCACCCCTCGATATGCACCATGGCCTCAAAGTAGCAATCCCCTGGTGCTGGAAACACCGATTTTCTTCAATTTTGAGATTTCCTCTCAGACTTTACTAGAACTTCTCCCACCTAGGGGCTGATATCCGAGGTAGACATACATTTATTATTTAGCTTTAACCTAGTACCAGAACCCCTCGGCCCGTCCCTCAATAAACGCTATAGCCTCAAAGTAGCCATCCCCAGTGCAGGAGGCACCGATTTTCCTCAAATTTGAGATTTCCTTCAGACTTTACTAGAGCTTGTTCGCACTAGGCGCTTAATATCCGAGGTAGATATACATGAATACTTTTGTTTCAACCTAGCGCCAGAATAACTTGACACGTCATTCGATATGCGCCATGGCCTCAAAGCAACCGTCACCTGGTGCTGAAAACATCGATTTTCTTCAACTTTGAGACTTCCCTCAGACTTTACTAGAACTTGTCCCTACTAGGCGCCTATATCCGAGGTAGACATACATGCATACTTTTGTTTTAACCTAGCTTCAGAATAACTTGACCCCTGCTTCAATATGCGCTATAACCTCAAAGTAGCAAACTCCCGGTGCCGGAGGCACCGATTTTCCTAAAATTTGAGATTTAGGTGCTGGAGACACCGATTTTCTTCAAATTTGAGACTTCCCTCAGACTTTGCTGGAACTTGTCCAACCTAGGTGCTTATATCCGAGGTAGACATACATTTATACTTCAGTTTTATACTAGCGCCAGAATACCCAGACTAGTCCCTCGTTATGCGGCATTTCCTCGATGTAGCCAACCCCCGGTGCTTGAGGCACCGATTTTCCTCAACTTTGCGATTTCCCTCAGACTTTACTAGAACTTTTCGCAATTACTCGCTGATATGCAAGGTAGACATTTATGTATACTTTCGTTTCAACCTAGCGACAGGACCACTAGAAACGTCCCTCGATATGTGCCATGGCCTCAAAGTAGCCATCCCCCGGTGCTGGAGACACATAATTTCTTCAACTTTGAGATTTCCCTCAGACTTTACTAGAACTTGTCTCACCTAGGCGCTTATATCCGAGGTAGACATACATTTATACTTTAGTTTTAACCTAGCGCCAGAATTTCTAGCCCGTCCCTCAATATGCGCTACAGCCTCAAAATAGACAAAACCCGGTGCTGGAGGCACCGATTTTCCTCAATTTTGAGATTTCCCTCAGACTTTACTAGAAGTTGTACCACCTAGACGCTTATGTCCAAGGTAGATATACATTTATACTATAGTTTTATCCTAGCACAAGAACCTCTCGATCCGTCCCTCAATACGCGCTATAGCCTCAAAGTAGCCAAACCCCGGTGCTAGAGGCACCGATTTTTCTCAAATTTGAGATTTCAGTCAGATTTTACTAGAACTTGTCCAACCTAGCCGCTTATATCCAAGGTAGACATACATGTATACTTTCGTTTTAACCTAGCTCCAGAATCGCCCGTCTCTCGATATGCACCATGGCCTCAAAGTAGCCACAACCCGGTGGTGGAGACACCGATTTCTTCAACTTTGAGATTTCCCCTCACACTTTACTAGAACTTGTCCCACCTTGGCGCTGATGTCCAAGGTAGACATTTATGTATACTTTTGTTTTAACCTAGCACCAGAACCCCTAGTCCCGCCTCTCAATATGCGCTTTATCCTCAAATTAGCCAACCCCCAGTGCTGGAGACACCGATCTTCTTCAAATTTGAGATTTCCCCTCACACTTTATTATAACTTGGTCCACATAGGCGCTTACATCCAAAGTAGACATACATTTATACTTTCGGTTTATTCTAGCGCTAGAATTTCTAGCGCCGTCCTTCGGTATGAACTATGGCCTCAAAGTCGCAAACCCCCGGTGCTGAAGACACCAATTTTCTTCAATTTCGAGATTTCCCTCAGACTTTACTAAAACTTGTCCCACCTAGGCGCGGATATCCGCGGTAGACATACATTTATACTCTAGTTACAAGCTACCGACAGAACCCCAAGGCCCGTCCCTCAATATGCGCTATAGCCTCAAAGTAGCCATCCCTCTTTGTTGGAGGCACCGATTTTCCTCAATTTTGAGATTCCCCTCAGACTTTACCAGAACTTGTCTCACCTAGGCGCTTATATCCAAGGTAGACATACATGTATACTTTCGTTTTAACCTATCGACAGAGTTTCTAGACATGTCTCTCAATATGCGCTATAGCCTCAAAGTAGCCAGCCCCAGTACTGAAAACACCTATTTTCTTCAACATGGATATTTCCCCTCACACTTTACTAGAACTTGTCCAACCTAGGCGCTGATATCCAAGGTAGACATACATTTATACTTTAGTTGTAACCTAGCGCCAGAATTGCTAGGTCCGTCCCTCAATATGCGCTACAGCCTGAAAGTAGCAAACCCCCAGTGCTATAGGCACTGATATTCCTCAATTTTGAGATTTCCCTCAGATCTTACTAGAACTTGTCCCACCTAGGCGCTTATGTCCAAGGTAGATATTCATTTATACTTTAGTTGTAACCTAGCACAAGAACCTCTAGATCCGTCCCTCAATACGCGCTATAGCCTCAAAGTAGCCAACCCCGGGTACTGGAGGCACCGATTTTTCTCAAATTTGAGATTTCAGTCAGATTTTACTAGAACTTGTCCCACCTAGCCGCTGATATCCAAGGTAGACATACATGTATGCTTTCGTTTTAACCTAGCTCCAGTATGCCTAGGTCCGTCCTTCGATATGCACCGTGGCCTCAAAGTACCCACACCCCGGTGCTGGAGACACCGATTTCTTCAACTTTGAAATTTCCCCTCACACTTTAAGAGAACTTCCACCTTGGCGCCGATATCCAAGGTAGACATTTATGTATACTTTTGTTTTAACTTAGCGCCAAAACCCCTAGTCCCCCTCTCCATATGCGCTATATCCTCAAATCAGTCAACCCCCTGTGCTGGAGACACCGATCTTCTTCAACTTTGAGATTTCCCCTCACATTATACTAGAACTTGTAACACCTAGGCGCTCACATCCAAGGTAGACATACATTTGTACTTTCGGTTTAACCTAGCGCCATAATCCCTAGCTCTGTCCTTCGGTATGCCCCATGGCCTCAAATTAGCCAACCCCCGGTGCTGAAGACACCGATTTTCTTCAAATTTGAGATTTCCCTCAGACTTTACTATAACTTGTCCCACCTAGGCGCGGATATGCGCGGTAGACATACATTTATACCCTAGTTATAAGCTACCGACAGAACCCCAAGTCCCGTCCGTCAAGATATGCTATAGCCTCAAAGTAGCAATCCCTCCGTGCTGGAGGCACCGATTTTCCTCAATTTTGAGATTCCCCTCACACTTTATTATAATTTGTCACACCTAGGCGCTGATATCCAAGGTAGACATACATTCATACTTTAGTTGTAACCTAGCGCCAGAATTCCTAGGTCCGTCCCTCAATATGCGCTACAGCCTCAAAGCAGAAAATCCCCAGTGCTGGATTCACCGATATTCCTCAATTTTGAGATTTCCCTCAGACCTTACTAGAACTTTTCCCACCTAGGCGTTTATGTCCAAGGTAGATATACATTTATACTTTAGCTCTAACATAGCACAAGAATCCCTAGGCCCGTCACTCGGTATGCACCATGGCCTCAAAGTAGCCACAACCCGGTGCCGGAGACACCGATTTCTTCAACTTTGAGATTTCCCCTCACACTTTACTAGAACTTGTCCCACCTTGGCTCTGATATACGAGGTAGAAATTTATGCATACTTTTGTTTTAAGCTAGCGCCAGAACTCCTAGTTTTGCCTCTCAATAGGCGCTATATCCTTAAATTAGCCTGTACTCGAGACACCGATTTTCTTCAATTTTGAGATTTTCCTCAGACTTTATTAAAACTTGTCCCACCTAGGCGCTGACATCCGAGGTAGACATACATTTCTACTTTAGTTTTAACCTAACGTCAGAACCCCTAGACCCATCCCTCAATATGCGCTATAGCCTCAAAGTAGCCAAACCAGGTGCTGCAGACACCGATTTTCTTCAACTTTGAGATTTCCCCTCAGACTTTCCTAGAACATGTCCCACCAAGGCGATGATATCCGAAAAAGACACGCATTTCTTCTTTAGTTTTAACCTAGCACTAGGACCTCTAGACCCGTCCCTCAATATGCGCTATGGTCTCAAATTAGCCAACCGTCGGTGCTGGAGGCACCGATTTTCCTCAATTTTGAGATTTCCCTCAGACTTTTACTAAAACTTGTCCCCCATAAGCGCTCACACCAAAGGTAGACATACATGTATACTTTCGTTTTAATATAGCGCCAGAATTCCTAGGCCAGTCCCTCAATATGCGCTACAACCTCAAAGTAGCAAACCCCCGGTGCTGGAGACACCGATTTTCTTCAACTTTCTGATTTCCCCTCAGACTTTACTAGAACTTGTCCCACCTAGGGAATAATATCCAAGGTAGACATATATTTATACTGTCGTTTCAACCTAGCGCCAGAACCCCTAGGCCCGTCCCTCGATATGCATCATTGCCTCAAAGTAGCCACACCCCGGTGCCAGAGACACCGATTTTTCCAACTTTGAGATTTCCCTCAGACTTTACTAGAGCTTGTCTCACCTAGGCGCTGATATCAAAGGTAGACATAGGTTTATACTTTAGTTTTGACCTAGCGACAGAATTCCTAGGCCCGTCCCTCAATATGAGCTACAGCCTCAAAGTAGCAAACCCCCGGGGCTGGAGACACCGATTTTCCTCAATTTTGAGATTTCCCTCAGACTTTATTAGAACTTGTCCCACCTAGACGCTTATGGTAGATGTACATTTATACTTTAGTTTTAACCTAGCACAGGAACCTCTAGATCCGTCCCTCAATACGCGCTATAGCCTCAACGTAGCGAAACCCCGGTGCTGGAGGCACCGATGTTTCTCAACTTTCAAATTTCAGTCAGTTTTTCTAGAACTTGTCCCACCTAAGTGCTTATATCCAAGGTAGACATACATATATACTTTCGTTTTAACCTAGCTCCAGAATCCCTAGGCCCGTCCCTCGATATGAACCATGGCCTCAAAGTAGCCACACCCCGGTGCTGGAGACACCGATTTCTTCAACTTTGAGATTTACCCTCATACTTTACGAGAACTTGTCCCACCTTAGCGCTGATATCCAAGGTAGAGTTTTATGTATTCTTTTGTTTTAACCTAGCGCCAGAACCCCTAGTTCCCCTCTCAATATGCGCTATATCCTCAAATTAGTCAACCCCCCTCTGCTGGAGACACCGGTCTTCTTCAACTTTGAGATTTCTTCTCACATCATACTAGAACTTGTTCCACCGAGGCGCTCACATCCAAGGTAGACATACATTTATACTTTCGGTATTAACCTAGCGCCAGAATCCCTAGCCCTGTCTTTCGGTATGCTATATGGCCTCAAAGTAGCCAACCCCCGGTGCTGAAGATACCGATTTTCTTCAACTTTGAGATTTCCCTCAGACTTTACTATAACTTGTCTCACCTAGGCGCGGATATCCGCGGTAGACATACATTTATACTCTAGTTATAAGCTACCGACAGAACCACAAGGCCGGTCCCTCAATATGCGCTATAGCCTCAAATAGCCATCCCTCGGTGCTGGAGGCACCGATTTTCCTCAATTTTGAGATTTCCCTCAGACTTTAGTATAACGTGTCACACCTATACGCTTGTGGTAGATATACATTTATACTTTAGTTTTAACCTAGCACAAGAACCTCTATATCGGTCCCTCAATACGCGCTATAGCCTCAAAGTAGCCAAACCCCGGTGCTGGAGGCGCCGATTTTTCTCAACTTTGAGATTTGAGTCAGATTTTACTAGAACTTGTCCTAAATAGGCGCTTATATCCAAGGTAGACATACATGTATGCTTTCGTTTCAACCTAGCTCCAGAATGCCTAGGTCCGTCCTTCGATATGCACCGTGGTCTCAAAGTAGCCACACCCCGGTGCTGGAGACACCGATTTCTTCAACTTTGAGATTCCTCTCACACTTTAAGAGAGCTTGTCCCACCTTGGCGCCGATATCCAAGGTAGACATTTATGTATACTTTTGTTTTAACTTAGCACCAGAACCCCCTAGTCCCCCTCTCCATATGCGCTATATCCTCAAATCAGTCAACCCCCTGTGCTGGAGACACCGATCTTCTTCAACTTTGAGATTTCCCCTCACATTATACTAGAACTTGTAACACCTAGGCGCTCACATCCAAGGTAGACATACATTTGTACTTTCGGTTTAACCTAGCGCCATAATCCCTAGCTCTGTCCTTCGGTATGCCCCATGGCCTCAAATTAGCCAACCCCCGGTGCTGAAGACACCGATTTTCTTCAAATTTGAGATTTCCCTCAGACTTTACTATAACTTGTCCCACCTAGGCGCGGATATGCGCGGTAGACATACATTTATACCCTAGTTATAAGCTACCGACAGAACCCCAAGTCCCGTCCGTCAAGATATGCTATAGCCTCAAAGTAGCAATCCCTCCGTGCTGGAGGCACCGATTTTCCTCAATTTTGAGATTCCCCTCACACTTTATTATAATTTGTCACACCTAGGCGCTGATATCCAAGGTAGACATACATTCATACTTTAGTTGTAACCTAGCGCCAGAATTCCTAGGTCCGTCCCTCAATATGCGCTACAGCCTCAAAGCAGAAAATCCCCAGTGCTGGATTCACCGATATTCCTCAATTTTGAGATTTCCCTCAGACCTTACTAGAACTTTTCCCACCTAGGCGTTTATGTCCAAGGTAGATATACATTTATACTTTAGCTCTAACATAGCACAAGAATCCCTAGGCCCGTCACTCGGTATGCACCATGGCCTCAAAGTAGCCACAACCCGGTGCCGGAGACACCGATTTCTTCAACTTTGAGATTTCCCCTCACACTTTACTAGAACTTGTCCCACCTTGGCTCTGATATACGAGGTAGAAATTTATGCATACTTTTGTTTTAAGCTAGCGCCAGAACTCCTAGTTTTGCCTCTCAATAGGCGCTATATCCTTAAATTAGCCTGTACTCGAGACACCGATTTTCTTCAATTTTGAGATTTTCCTCAGACTTTATTAAAACTTGTCCCACCTAGGCGCTGACATCCGAGGTAGACATACATTTGCGCTTTAGTTTTAACCTAGCGCTAGAACCCCTAGACCCATCCCTCAATATGCGCTATAGCCTCAAAGTAGCCAAAATAGGTGCTGCAGACACCGATTTTCTTCAACTTTGAGATTGCCCCTCAGACTTTACTAAAACTTGTCCCACCCAGCCGCTGATATCCGAGGTAGACACACATTTTTTCTTTAGTTTTAAGCTAGCACTAGGACCTGTAGACCCGTCCCTCAATATGCGCTATGGCCTCAAATTGGCCAACCGCCGGTGCTGGAGGCACCGAATTTCCTCAATTTTGAGATTTCACTCGGGCTTTACTAAAACTTGTCCCCCCCTTCTAGGCGCTCATACCGAAGGTAGACATTCATGTATACTTTCGTTTTAATCTAGGGCCAGAATTCCTAGGCCCGTCGCTCAAAATGCGCTACAGCCTCAAAGTAGCAAACCCTCGGTGCTGGAGACACCGATTTTCTTCAACTTTCAGATTTCCCCTGAGATTTTACTAGGACTTGTCCCACCTAGGGGATAATATCCGAGGTAGACATACACTTATGCTGTCGTTTCAACCTAGTTCCAGAATCCCTAGGCCCGTCAATCAATATCCGCTATGGCCTTAAAGTAACCAACCCCTGGCGCTGGAGGGACCGATTTTCCTCAACTTTGAGATTTAGCTCAGACTTTACTAGAACTTGTCCCACATAGGCGCTTATATCCAAGATGGCCTCAAAGTAACCAACCCCCGGTGCTGGAGACACCGATTTTCTTCAAATTCGAGACTTCCCTCAGACTCTACTGGAACTTCTCCCACCTAGGTGCTTATATCCGAGGTAGACATACATTTATACTTCAGTTTTATACTAGCGCCAGAATCCCTAGACTCGTCCCTCGTTATGCGACATTCCCTCGAAGTAGCCTATCCCCGGTGCTGAAGGCACCGATTTTCCTCAACTTTGAGATTTCCCTCAGACTTTACTAGAACTTTTCCCACCTAGGCGCTGATATCCAAGGTAGACCTATATGTATACTTTCGTTTCAACCTAGGCCCGTCCCTTAATATGCACTACAGCCTCAAAGTAGCCAAAGTATTCTTTTGTTTTAACCTAGCGCCAGAACCCCTAGTCCCCCTCTCAATATACGCTATATATTCAAATTAGTCAACCCCCCTGTGCTGGAGACACCGATCTTCTTCAACTTTGAGATTTCCCATCACATAATACTAGAACTTGTTCCACCTAGGCGCTCACATCCAAGGTAGACATACATTTATACTTTCGGTTTAACCTAGCGCCAGAATCCCTAGCTCCGTCCTTCGGTATGCTATATGGCCTCAAAGTAGCCAACCCCGGTGCTGAAGATACCGATTTTCTGCAACTTTGAGATTTCCCTCAGACTTTACTATAACTTTTCCCAAATAGGCGCGGATATCCGCGGTAGACATACATTTATACTCTAGTTATAAGCTACCGACAGAACCCCAAGGCCCGTCCCTCAATATATGCTATAGCCTCAAAGTAGCCATCCCTCTGTGCTGGAGGCACCGATTTTCCTCAATTTTGAGATTCCCCTCAGACTTTACTGGAACTTGTCTCACCTAGGCGCTTATATCCAAGGTAGACACACATGCATACTTTCGTTTTAACCTACCGATAGAATTCCTAGGCCCGTGCCTCAATATGCGCTACAGCCTCAAAGCAGAAAACCCCCGGTGCTGGAGTCAATGATTTTCCTCAATTTTGAGATTTCCCTCAGACTTTACTAGAACTTGTCCCACCTAGGCGCTTATGTCCAAGGTAGATATACATTTATACTTAAGTTCTAACCTAGCACAAGAACCTCTAGATCCGTTCCTCAATACGCGCTATAGCCTCAAAGTAGCCAACCCCCCTGCTGGGGGCACCGATATTTCTCAACTTTCAGATATCAGTCAGATTTTACTAGAATTTGTCCCAAATAGGCGCTTATATCCAAGGTAGAGATACATGTATACTTTCGTTTTGACCTAGCTGCAGAATGCCCAGGCCCGTCCCTCGATATGCACCATGGCCTGAAAGTAGCCACACCCCGGTGCTGGAGACACCGATTTTCTGCAACTTTGAGATTTCCCTCACACCTTACTAGAACTTGTCTCACCTAAGCGCTGATATCCGAGGTAGACATAGATTTATATTTTAGTTTTAACCTAGCGACAGAATTTCTAGGCCCGTCCCTCCATATGAGCTACAGCCTCAAAGTAGCCAACCCCCGGTGCTGGAGGCACCGATTTTCCTCAATTTTGAGATTTCCCTCAGACTTCACTAGAACTTGTCCCACCTAGGCGCTTATGTCCAAGGTAGACATACATTTGTACTTTAGTTTCAACCTAGCACAAGAACCACTAGATCCGTCCCTCAATACACGCTATAGCCTCAAAGTAGTCCCCCGCTGCTGGAGGCGCCGATTTTTCTCAACTTTGAGATTTCAGTCAGATTTTACTAGAACTTGTCCCACCTAGGCGCATATATCCAAGGTAGACATACATGTATACTTTAGTTTGAACCTAGCTCCAGAATCCCTAGGCCCGTCCCTCGATATGCACCATAGCCTCAAAGTAGCCACACTCCGGTGCTGGAGACACCGATTTCTTCAACTTTGAGATTTCCCCTCACGCTTTAACTTGTCCCACATTGGTGCTGAAATTCAAGGTAGACATTTATGTATACCTTTGTTTTAACCTAGCGCCAGAACCCCTAGTCTCCCCTCTCAATAAGCGCTATATCCTCAAAATAGCCGGTGCTGGAGACACCGATTTTCTTCAATTTTGAGATTTCCCTCAGACTTTATTAAAACTTGTCCCATCCGAGGTAGACATAAATTTATACATTAGTTTCAACCTAGCGCCAGAACCCCTAAACCCATCCTCAACATGCGTTATAGCCTCAAAGTAGCCAAAAAAGGTGCTGCAGACACAGATTTTCTCCAACTTTGAGAATTCCCTTCAGACTTTACTAGAACTTGTCCCACCTAGGCGCTGATATCCGAGGTAGACACACATTTATACTTTAGTTTTAACCTAGCGCCAGGACCCCTAGACCAGTCCGTCAATATGCGCTATGGCCTCAAATAAGCAAACCGTCGGTGCTGGATTCACCGATTTTCCTCAATTTTGAGATTTCCCTCATACTTTACTAGATTTTGTAGCATCTATACTTTCGTTTTAACCTAGCGGCAGAATCCCTAGAACCGTCCCTCGATTTACACCTTGAACTTAAAGTAGCCAACCCTTGGTGCTGGAGACACCGATTTCCCTCAACTTTAAGATTTCCCCTGAGACTTTACTAGAACTTGTCCCACCTAGGGGCTAATATCCGACGTAGACATACATTTATACTGTCGTTTCAATCTAGCGCCAGAACCCCTAGGCCCATCCCTCAATATCCGCTATGGCCTCAAAGAAACCAACCCCTGGCGCTGGAGGCACCGATTTCCCTTTACTTTGAGATTTAGCTCAAACTTTACTAGAACTTGTCCCACATAGGCCCTTATGTCAAAGGTAGCCTAAGAGTAGCCAACCCCCGGTGCTGAAGAAACCGATTTTCTTCAAATTTGAGACTTCCCTCAGACTTTATTGGAACTTGTCGCACCTAGGTGCTTATATCCGAGGTAGACATACAGTTAAACTCCAGTTTTATACTAGCGCGAGGATCCCTAGACTCGCCCCTCGTTATGCGGCATTCATTCGAAGTAGCCAACCCCCGGTACTGGAGGCAGCGATTTTCCTCAACTTTGAGATTTCCCTCAGACTTTACTAGAACTTATGCCACCTAGGCACTGACATCCGAAGTAGACATACATGTCTACTTTGGTTTTAACCTAGCGCCAGTACCCCTAGATGCGTCCTTCAATATGCGCTTTAGCCTCAAAGTAGCCATCCCCCGTGCTGGTGGCACAGATTTTACTAAAATTTGAGATTCCGATCAGATTTTACTAGAACTTGTCCCACCTAGGCGCTTATATCCAAGGTAGACATACATGTATAGTTTTGTTTTAACCTAGCGGCAAAATCCCTAGACCCGTCCCTCGATATACGCCATAGCCTCAACGTAGCCAACCCCCGGTGCTGGAAACACCGATTTTCTTCAAATTTGAGATTTCCCTCAGACTTTACTAGAGCTTGTCATACCTAGGCCCTTACATTAAAGGTAGACATACATGTATACTTTCGTTTTAACCTAGCGCTAGAATCCGTAGACCTGTCCCTCGATATGCGCCACGGATTCAAAGTTGTTAACCTGCCTTGTTGGATACACCTTTTTTCTTCAACTTTGAGATTTCCCTCAAACTTTTCTAGAATTTGTCCCACCTAGGCGCTGATATCCGAGGTAGACATACATTTATACTTTATTTATATCCTAGCGGCAGAACAACTAGACCGGTCATTCAATATTCCCTTTGGCCTCAAAGTAGCCACCCCCGGTGCAGGAGGAACCGATTGTCCTAAACTTTGAGATTTAACTCAGTCTTAACTAGAACTTGTCCCACTTAGGCGCTTATATCAAAGGTAGACATATAGGTATGCTTTTGTTTTAACCTAGCGCCCGAATCCCTAGGCCCGTCCGTCGATATGCGCCAAGGTCTCAACATAGCCAACTATCGGTGCTGGAAATGCCGATTTTCTTCAACTTTGAGATTTCCCCTCAGACTTTACTAGAACTTGTCCCACCTAGGCGCTGACATCCGAGGTAGACATACATTTGTGCTTTAGTTTTAACCTAGCACCAGAACAACTACACCCGTCCCTCAATATGCGCTATGGCCTAAACGTAGAGAACCCCCGGTGCTGGAGGCACCGATTTTCCTCAACTTTGAGATTTCTCTCAGACTTTACTAGAACTTGTCCCACCTAGGCGCTTATATCCAAGGTAGACATACATGTATGTTTTCGTTTTAATCTAACCACAGAATCCATAGACACCGTCCCTCGATATGGCGCCAAGGCCTCAAATTAGGCAATCCCTGGTGCTGGAAACACCGATTTTCTTCAACTTTAAGAATACCCCTCAGACTTTACTAGAACTTGTCCCACCTAGGCGCTGATATCCGATATACACATATTTTTAGACTTTAGTTTTAACCTAATGCCAGAACCCTTAGACCCGTCCCTCAATATGCGCTATAGACTCAAAGTAGTCAATCGCTGGTGCTGGAGGCACCGATTTTCTTCAACCTTGAGATTTCCCTCAGACTTTTCTAGAACTTGTCCCACCTAGGCCCTTATAACCAAGGTAGACATACATGAATGCTATCTTTTTGAACTAGCGCCAGAATCCCTAGACCCGTCTCTCGATATGCACCATGGCCTCAAATTTGCCAGCCTCTGGTGCTGGAAAGACCGATTTTCTTTAACTTTGAGATTTCCCTCAGGCTTTACTAGGACTTGTCTAACCTAGGCGCTGACATCCGAGGTAGACATACATTTGTACTTTAGATTGTATTTAGCGACAGAACCCTAGACCCGTCCCTCAATATGCACTATAGCCTCAAAGCAGCCAACACACTGTGCTGGAGGCACCGATTTTCCTTTACTTTGAGATTCCGATCTGACTTTACTAGAAGTTGTCCTACTTAAGCGCTTATATCCAAGGTAGAAATACATGTATAATTTCGTTTCAATCTAGCTCCAGAATCCCTAGACCCGTTCCTCGATATGCACCATTTCCTCAAAGTAGCCAACCCCCGGTACCTGAGACTCCGATTTTCTTCAACTTTGAGATTTCCCTCAGACTTTACTAGAACTTGTCCCATCTACATGCTGATATCCGATGTAGACATACATTTATACTTTAGTTCTAACCTAGCGACAGAACCCCTAGGCCCGTACCTCAATATGTGCTATAGCCTCAAAGTAGCCAATCGTTGGTGCTGGAGGCACATATTTTCCTCAAGTTTGAGATTTCCCTCAGAGTTTACTAGAACTTGTCCCACCTAGGCGCTTATATCCAAGGTAGACACACATGCATACTTTTGTTTTTATCCTAGCACCAGAATCCCTAGTCCTGTCCCTCGATATGCGCCATGGCCTCAAAGTTGCCAACCCCTGGTGCTGGACACACCGATTTTCTTCATCTCTGAGATTTTCCTCAAACTTAACTAGAACTTGTCCCACCTAGGCGCTGAAATTCAAGGGAGACATGCATTTATACGTTAGTTTTAAGCGAGCGACAGAACTCCTAGATCCATCCCTCAATATGCGCTATAGCCTCAATATAGCAAAGCCACGATGCTGGAGGCACCGATTTTCCTCAACTTTGAGATTTACCTCAGGCCTTATTAGAAGTCCGACCTAGGCGCTTTTATCCAAGGTAGACATATATGTATACTTACGTTTTCTTCTAGCTCCAGAATTGCTAGACCCGTCCCTCGATATGCGCCATGGCCTCAAAGTAGCCAACCCCCAGTGCTGGAAACACCGATTTTCTTCAACTTTGAGATAACCCCTCAGACTTTACTAGAACTTGCCCACCTACTCGCTGATATCCGTGGTAGACATATATTTTTACTTTTCTTTTAATCTAGCGCCAGAACCCATGGGCTAGTCACTCAATATGCGCTATAGACTCAAAGTAGCCAACCCCCTCTGCTGGAGGCAACGGTTTTCCTCAATTTTGAGATTTCCCTCAGACTTTACTAGAACGTGTCCCATATATGGCACTTATATCCAAGGTATACATACATGTATACTTTCGTTTTAACCTAACACCAGGATCTCTAGATTAGTCCCTCGATATGTGCCATGGCTTCAAAGTAGCCAACCCCGATACTGGAAACACCGATATTCTTCTGCTTTGAGATTTCCCCTCAGACAATACTAGAACTTGTAGCACCTACGTGCTTACATTTGAGGTAGACATTTATTTATACTGTAGTTTTAACCTAGCACCAGAACCAATAGGCCCGTCCCTCAATATGCGCCATGGCCTAAACGTAGAGAACCCCCGGTGCTGGAGGCACCGCTTTTCCTCAACTTTGAGATTTGCCTCAGACGTTACTAGAACTTGTCCCACCTAATCTCTTATATCCAAGGTAGACATATATGTATACTTTCGTTTAGTGACTTAGCACCAGGATCTCTAATCCTGTCCCTCAATATGCGACATTGCCTCAAAGTAGCCAACCCCCGGTGCTGGCGACACCAATTTTCTTCAATTTTGAGATTTCCCTCAGACTTTACTTAGAACTTGTCCCACCTAGGCGCTGATATCCGAGGTAGACATACATTTATACTTGAGTTTTAACTTAGAGCCAGAACCCCTAGACCCGTCCCTCAATATGCGCTATAGCCTCAAAGGAGGACATCATCGGTGCTGGAGGCACCGATTTTCCTCAACTTCGAGATGCCCCTCAGACTTTACTAGAACTTGTCCCACCTATACACTTACATATAAGTTAGACATACATGTATACTTTCGTTTTAATCTAGAGCCACAACCCCTAGATCCGTCCCTCAATATGCGCTATAGCCTCAAAGTAGCCAAACCTCGGTTCTGGAGGCACCGATTTTCCTTAACTTTGAGATTCCCCTCAGACTTTACTAGAACTTGTCCCACCTAGGTGCTTATATCCAAGATGGACATACATGTATACTTTCGATTTAATCTAGCGCCAGAATCCCTAGACCCGTCGATATGCGCCATTCCCTCAAAGTAGCCAATCTCCGGTGCTGATGACACCAATTTTCTTCAAATTTGAGATTTCCCTCATACTTTACTAGAAGTTGTCCCACCTAGGCGCTGATGTCCGAGGTAGACATACATTTATACTTTAGTTTTAATCTAGTGTCAGAACCCCTAGGTCCGTCCCTCAACATGTGCTATAGCCTCAAACTAGCAACACCTCGGTGCTGGAGGCACCGATTTTCCTCAACTTTGATATTTCCTTCATACTTTACTAGAACGTGTCCCACCTAGGCGGTTATATCCAAGTTAGACATACATGTATACTTTCGTTTTATCCAAGGGCAAGAATCCCTAGACCCATCAATCGATATGCGACATGGCCTGAAAATAGCCAACCTCGGTGCTAGAGACACCGATATTCTTCAACTTTGAGATTTCCCTCAGACAATACCATAACTTGTCCCACCTTGGCGCTGACATCCGAGGTTGACATACATTTATGCTTTAGTTTTAACCTAGCGCCAGGACCCCTAGACCCATCACTCAATATGCGCTATGGCCTCAAAGAAACCAAACCCCGGTGCTAGAGGCACCGATTTTCCTCAACTTTATTAGAACTTGTCCCACCTAGGCGCTTATATACCAGATAGACATACATGTATATTTTCGTTTTAATATAGCGCCAGAATCCATAGACCCGTTCCGCGATATGCGCCATTGCCTCAAAGTAGCCAAACCCGGTGTTGGAGACACCGATTTTCTTCAAATTTGAGATTCAGCTCAGATTTTACTAGAACTTGTCCCACCTAGGTGTTTATATCCAAGGTAGACATACATTTTTACTTTTGCTTTAACCTAGCTCCAGAATCCCTAGTCCCGTCCCTCGATATGCGCTATAGCCTCAAAGTAGCCAAAATCCCGGTAATGGAGACACCGATTTTCTTCAACTTTGAGATTTCCCTCAGACTTACCTAGAACTTGTCCAACCTAGCGCTGATATTCGAGGTAGACATACATTTATACTTTAGTTCATCCCAGCGCCAGAAACCCTAGGCCCGTTCCTTAATATGCGCTATAGCCTCAAAATAGCCAATCCCTGGTGCTCGAGGTACTAATTTTCCTCAAGTTTGAGATTTCCCACAGACTTTACTAGAATTTGTCCCACCCAGGTGCTGATATCTAATGCAGACATATATTTATACTTTAGTTTTAACCTAGAGCCAGAACCCCTAGACCCGTCCGTAAATATGCGCTATAGAGTCAAAGTAGCCAACACACTGTGCTGGAGGCACCTATTTTCCTCAACTTTGAGATTCCCCTCAGACTTTGCTAGGAGTTGCCCTACTTAGGCGCTTATATCCACGGTAGCTATACATGTATAATGTCGTTTTAATCTAGCGCCATAATCCCTAGACCAGTTCCTCGATATGTGCCATGGCCACAAAGTAGCCAACCCCCGGTGCCTAAGACACCGATTTTCTTCAACTTTTAGATTTCCCTCAGACTTTACTAGAACTTGTCCCATCTAGGCGCTGATATCCGATGTAATCGTATATTTATTCTTTAGTTTTAACCTAGCGGCAGAACCCCTAGGCCTGTCCCTCAATACGCGCTATAGCCACAAAGTAGCCAACCGCTGGTGCTGGAGGCACCGATTTTCCTCAACTTTGAGATTTCCCGTAGACTTTATTAGAACTTTTCCCACCTAGGCGCTTATATCCAAGGTAGACATGCATGCATACTTTTGTTTTAACCTAGCACAGAATCCCTAGTCCCGTCCCTCAATATGCGTCATGGCCTCAAAATTGCCATCCCCTGGTGCGGGAAACACCTATTTTCTTCATCTCTGAGATTTCCCTCAGACTTTACTAGAACTTGTCCCACCTAGGCCCTTATATCCAAGGTATACATACCTGTTTACGTTCGTTTTAACCTAACACCAGAATCTTTAGACTCGTCCCTCGTTATGTGCCATGGCCTCAAAGTAGCCAACCCCCGATGCTAGAAACACCGATTTTCTTCTACTTTGAGATTTCCCCTCAAACAATACTAGAAATTGTCCCAGCTACATTCGAGGTAGCCATTTATTTATACTTTAGTTTTAAGCTAGCGCCAGAACCCATACGCCCGTCCCTCAATATGCGCTATGGTCTCAAAATAACCAAACCGGGTGCTGGAGGCACCGATTTTTCTCAACTTTGAGATTTCCCTCAGACTTTACAAGAACTTGTCCCACCTAGTCTCTTATATCCAAGGTAGACATACTTGTATACTATCGTTTTGTGACCTAACGCCAGAATCCCTAGACCTGTCCCTGGATATGCGAAATGGCCTCAAATTAGCCAACCTCCGGTGCAAAAGACACCGATTTTCTTCAACTTTGAAATTTCCCCTCACACTTTACTAGAACTTGTCCAACCTAGGCGCTGTCATCGGAGTTAGACATATATTTATCATTTAGTTTCAACCTAGAGCCAGAACCCCTAGGTCCGTCCCTCAATATGCGCTATAGCCTCAAAGTAGCCAACCCCCGGTGCTGGAGGTACCGAATTTCCTCAACTTAGAGATTTGCCTCAGACTTTACTAGAACTTGTCCAACCTAGGCGCTAACATCCAACGTAGACATGCATTTATTCTTTCGGTTTAGCCTAGCGGCAGAATCCCTAGCTCAGTCCCTCGTTGTCCACCATGGCCTCAAAGTAGGCAACCCCAGGTGCTGAAGACACCGATTTTCTTCAACTTTGAGATTTCCCTCAGACTTTACTAGAACTTAGGCGCAGATATCCGGGGTAGACATACATCTATACTTTAGTTTTAAACTACCGACAGAACCACAAGGTCCGTCCCTCAATATGCCCTATATCCTCACAGTAGCCAACCCCCAGTACTGGAAACAGAGATTTCTTCAACTTTGATATTTACCCTCACACTTTACTAGAACTTGTCCCACCTAGGCGCTGATAGCCAAGGTAGACATACATTTATACTTTAGTTTTAACGTAGAGCTAGAACCTCTAGGCCCGTATGCTATATAGCTTCAAAGGAGCACCGATTTTGCTCCCACCTAAGCGGTGACATCTGAGGTAGACATACATTTATACTTTAGTTTTAACCTAACGCCAGCACCCCTGGAACCGAAGCTCAAAATGCACTATCGCCTCAATGTAGCCATCCCCGGTGCTGGAGGCACCGATTTTCCTCAACTTTGAGATTTCCCTCAGACTTTACTAGAGATTGTCCCACCTAGTCGCTTATATCCCAGCTAGATATACATGTATATTTTCGTTTTAATTTAGCGCTAGAATCGCCAGATCCTTTCCGCGATATGCGCAAAGGCCTTAATGTAGTCAACCACCGGTGTTGGAGACACCGATTTTCTTCAACTTTGAGATTTCCCTCAGACTTTACTAGAACTTGTACCACCCAGGCGCTGATATCCAAGGTAGACATACATTTACATTTTAGTTTTAACCTAGCGCCAGAACCTCTAGGCCCGTCCCTTAATATGCTATAGCCTCAAACCAGCCAACCACTGGCGCTGTAGGCAAGCATTTTCCTCAACTTTGAGATTTCCCTCAGACTTTACTAGAACTTGTCCCACTAGGCACATATATCCAAAGTAGACATACATGTATACTTTCGTTTTGACATAGAGCCAGAATCTCTAGACCCGTTCCTTGATATGCGCCATGGCCTCAAAGTAGCTAACCCCCGGTGATGGTGACACTGATTTTCCTCAATTTTGAGATTTCCCTCAGACTTTACTAGAACTTGTCCAACCTAGGTGCTGATACTGGAGGTAGACATACATTTATACTTTAGTTTCAACCTAGCGCCAGAATCCCAAGGCCCGTCCCTCAATATGCGCTATGGCCTCAAAATAGCCAATCCCCGGTGCTCGCGGCACTGATTTTCCTCAAGTTTAAGATTTCCCACAGACTTTACTAGAACTTGTTAAACCTAGTCGCTGATATTCGAGGTAGTCTTACATTTATTCTTTATTTTGTATTTAGCGCTAGAACCCCCTAGACCCGTCCCTCAATATGCGCTATAGCCCCTAATTAGCCAACCCCCGGTGCTGGAGACACCGATTTTTTTTCAACTTTGAGATTTCCCTCAGACTTTACTAGAATTTGTCCCATCTATCCCCTGATATCCGGGGTAGACATACATTTATACTTTAGTTTAAACCTAGCCCGTCCCTCAATATGCGCTATAGCTTCAAAGTAGCCAACCCTCGGTGCTGCAGGCACATATTTTCCTCAACTTTGAGATTTCCCTCAGACTTTACCAGAACTTGTCCCACCTAGGCGCTCATATCCAAGGTAGACGCACATGTATATTTTCGTTTTAATTTAGCGCCAGAATCCCTAGACCCGTCCGTCGATATGCGCCAAGGCCTCAAATTAGCAAATCCCCAGTTCTGGAAACACCGATTTTCTTCAACTTTGAGATTTCCCCTCAGACAATACTAGAACTTGTCCCACCTAGGCGCTGACATCTGAGATAGACGTACAATTATACGTTAGTTTTAACCTAGCGCCAGAACCCCTAGGCCCGTCCCTAAATATGCGCTATAGCCTCAAAGTAGCGAACCCCTGGTGCTGAAGATACCGATTTTCTTCAACTTTGAGATTTCCCTCAGACTTTACTAGAACTTGTCCCACCTAGGCGCTGACAACCGAAGTAGACATACATGTATACTTTAGTTTTAACCTATCGCCAAAACCCCTAGACCCGTCTCTCAATATGCGCTATAGCCTCAAAGTTTCCACACCTCGGTGCTGGAGGCACAGATTTTCCTGAACTATAAAGAATTTCAGTAAGATAGCTCGACCACTGACAAATTAGATGCTACCACCCCAGAAGTCAAAAAGATTAAATCCCAAACATCATATTATATCATGCGCATGTGGACAGCAATAGAAAATGCATAAAACAGCTAAAAAGACAACTTCAGCAACCTCCATTTTTTTTATTTCCACAGTATGATAAGTCATTTGCCTTGTCGCGCTTAAGCCTTGCCTCTGGATTCACGAGTTTGGATTATCATTTCAAAATGTTGCTTTGGTATTATGTTGCCAATATTTGGGCGTCACACAGATGTGTCCATGTTTTGACTTGGAGATGTACTGTACTGGGAACAAGAAGGCAATAAAGCAATAAACGAGTCATAGATAATGCCAGTAGTGGCCTCAGCAAAATAGAGGAACTACCCAGTACACAAGCTTGCATGTGAATGGTCCATCACCGAAAAACACTATGATTACCTGTATGTGAACAACCTTACTGTAGTGAAAGACAACAACCCACTGACATACGCACTTACATCACCCAAGTTGAACGCCACTGATCAACGTTGGATTGCAGCACTGCCATCGTACAATTTCAACATAGTAAACCGACGAGGTGCTGTTTCTGGAGTTTTTTTTTTTTTTTTTTTTTTTTTTTTTTTTTTTTTTTTTTGCGACTGCCAGACTTCGTTGGAAGAAACAACACTTCCAGCTTCCCCATGGTATCAGTGAAAGCTATCTGCATTCTTCAAAATGCACTGCCTGATGTACACACCTTTTCGATGTCAACCAATTCAGCTGAACCCTTCATTGCTAGCACAGCACTTGATAGATATAAAACTATAACAGAGAAACGACTGCATTATGAAAAATGAATTTACTGGGCAAAACGCAGTAAACCATCTAAGTCCAGCCTAAACGCTTAAAAGTTTGCCATACAACACCTTGTTGATCAACAACTACGAGAACTTCAAACTCATTGACAGAGTACTAAAGAGAAATATCCACAACACCGGTAAAGCATTACGAAAACTTGTACTCAACGACGACTCTGTTCATCAGGACAGAGACAAGACACTATCACTGCCCAGAGATGTATTTGTGGGGTACGCCATGACCAGGGATGTGGACGCCTTCATCGAGCAGTGTGTCAGATATATACACAGAAAGAAGCCAGCCAGTGAGAAAGCAACTGTCATTAAGGTCGAGATTTCTGAGCAACTCGAGTTGATCTGAATCAATTACCTGTCAAAACTCCAAAGGCGGTATAACAAAATTCTCCGAATTACCGATCAATTTATCCGATATTTTGTAGCAAGGCCAACAAGTAAACAAACAGCTGAGACGACAGCAGGAACCTTCTTAAACAACTTCGATATCCGCTCTGGTCTACAAAAAAGGATTCATTCTACTTTGAAAACAAGACCATGAGAAAGCTCTCCCAAGTTGTAAAACGCAAGATTATGTTGCTGGACTTATTCATGAATATTACTGTAGCAGAGGGTCGAAGACAGGATATTCGCCATGCTTCCTGATGGTAGACAGCATAGATTACCAGTAAACATCACCCTTTTAAGAAGGTTGTGGACTCAAAGAACCCTGTACCAAGTATAAGAAACCATGAAAGAAAAACTTGAGAAGCCATTCGAGCTAGCAAGGAGAGCAGCAAGAACAATTCAAGAACGACAGAAATCGATGTTATGACATCAAAGTCAGAGAAGCCATATTGCAACCCTGCAATTGAGTACTGGTCAAGAAGGTAGCCTTCGGCGGGAAGCACAAGATTGCAGACAGATAATCATTACCGGAATTTTAGGGGATGTTTCAGATTATGTAGTACAGAAGGAAAATGGAGACACCATAGGACACCTGCCAGACAAAATAAATTTTAAAGAAAGGGTAGTAACCATCAGCAACCTTCCCGCAGTCACAAAGGAAGACGCAGGAGAAACTGACAAGCAGAAAGGTGACCGTTTTTGCTTGGACAGTAGGGTGTCAATTTGAAAGGACAAAACCGATTTTCAGTTCTCTTGAACTGTTTAAAAAAAAAGTTATATTCTACGCGAATGGTTTTTTGTCAAAGTCGGAAAAGAAATATTGAGTAACCCCAAAAAGCTGCTGATCGTTGATAACGATCTGAAACATCCCAGGCATTATTTATATGATCGGCGATGTGGGTCAGAACAGACCACAGTTCTTTGAATAAAAAAATATAGAAGATACGAAACTGCAATCAAAGCTCGTATATGCTAAGGCACCAAACAAGACCGTAAACAGACACAACAATGAACAACACAGAAACTAAAAACACAGGAAATGAGTAACACGAACCTCAACAAAAACTGGGGGTGAACTTGTTCCACGTGATGCACCCGTCGAATTACTAACGGCGAAAATACGGTAAGTAGTCATGAACGAGAAGGGACGGGAATGACACTATGACACAGGAAACAGACCGTTAATCATCTGTGAGATAGGCATTCCGAAACGATAAACCAGTTCGTGATGGCGACCGTAAAACGTACGAAGTGAAGACTTCAACCTCTCCGAAATAAATCCCTGATTGAGAAGCTTACTTGTCAGCAGTAGCCTTCTATCCAAAAAATCTAGGTAGGAAACGCACGCTCGAGAGTATCGTATTAACTGAGAAATATATACTTCGTACGCAGGCGCTGCTGGAAGATTGCTACAAATGAAAGGGAAGTTTACAATCAGAAAGTTGAAGTCATCTGTTTCATCGTAAAGTTTTGACCTCAACCGTCCCTAATTGTCAATTTCAAGATGAAGTTCAAGATATGAAGCAAACATTCAAGTATCTGTGGTATCCTTTATTTCAAGTTCATTTGGACAGATGTGATCCAGAAAGTCTCCGCAGTTATAATTATTCAAGGAAAGAACGTCATCTATATAGTGAAAGGTGAAATTAAAGGACTTGGCCAAGCTCTTCTTTTATCTGAAGAAGCCCTTGTATGAACTCTGCTTCATATGAATAACGGAATAAGTCGACAAGTAGGGGATCACAATTAGTACCCACTGGAAATGGTTAATGTAATTAAAGACACCTAAGGGACAGCTGGCAAGGTTGTTGAGGATCAGTAGTAAAGATTAACAATTAAACTCAATCATGGACGTCCACTTTTTCTCGCTTTTGGATCGAGTTTTTCTTGGTGCTATAAATACAGTCGAATCTGCTCAAGAGATAACCTGCTTTAAGCAATAACCTGTTTTAAAAGCGCATTATTCCAAGATTCCTTTGTAGTGCATTGCACATAAACAATCCTGTATTAAAAGACCACCTCTCTTATGAGACCACTTTTTGCTCTCCCTCGAGTTGCCTCTTCAAACAAATTTAATTGTATATATTTGTCTTTGTTTTCCGTTATATCTTGATATAAAGGGAAAACTAAACAAATAAATGTTCTTGGTTTTCTCTATTTTTCTGCTTCATTTCTCTTGATTTCGCCAGAACAGAGAGATAATTACAACATGGAGCAACAAGACTGCGAATACGGGAAGTGTCTAGCATGTTCAGTTTAGACCCCGAAAATCCGCGAGCACACTCAACAGTGTTTTAATTGGAAAGTTAAAATGATCACGTTTATCTTAAAGTTTAGATTTCAATCGTCCATTGTTGTCTATGCACAAGTCTAAGTATGAAGCAGAAGTGGGTGTGTCAGTGGTTTCTTCAATATCAAGTTCAGTTGGGTAGATTTGATGTTAGTAGTCCTAGTTAGGATTATTGGGAAAAATTGCAGCATCTATATAGTTGAAGCTAAAATTAAAGGACTGGACTACCTTCTTCTCTTTTCTCTGTATTAGCCCTTGTATGAAGTTCGCTTCGTGTGGACACAAGAATGTCAGATCGACCATAAGCGGCGCACAGTTCGACCTCATTGGAATCCCGATTGTTTGTTGAAAAACGTGTGCTCCAAACTCAACAAATATATTGTCGATTGGAAATTCGAACTTGCTAACAACATCAGTCTGAAAGTACTTTTTGGTAGAATCAATATGGTTCTTCACTAAGCATGTCTTTTCTTTACCTAGCACTAAAAAGGCAAACCGCTGTGTACCATTTTTAGTCCAGAGACATTGGTAAATGAGATCACGGACCTTAGGTTATCATGTGGAAGACATGTGTTTAGAGTAGAGAAACTTTTGATAGTGCTGCCATGTGTAAGGCTACTACAGCATATGTATTCCTGCAAGTCTTAAGAATTTTTGTTTGAATCCACACCTGATTCTCCCCACTACTCTTAGGCTTTATCGCAGTATTTCTTGAGGTCGTCCTACATATATCCGATAAAGTGTCAAGTCCAGTGATTTTTCAAATTCGGCATCACGATGAATATAAGATCAGATATCCTGTCGCATTTCGTATGATATATACTGCCTGACGGGAAATTGCGACACCGATATTCCTTTAACATGAGTTCAAAATCAGTTGATTTCAGCTTTATTACCATCCAAATATCAATATCGCTACATGTATCATTTCTTTGTTGTACAAAATGGAATATATTCTTGTTTCGGAGGGTGAAGCCCGTAAGCTTCCTGTACGACTAGAATATGGTCTAAAACCTGTTTGAGACGTTAACCTACAGCGTACTTTTCACATTTGTTAATGTTATGGAATGTTGTGAAATATTCAATAAATAACCAATTGTTCAGAAAATAATAATCGCTCTCTTTTGCTGAGTCTTGAAAAACTATTGTGTATCTATTAGTTTTAATCAGCTTCCCCTAACGGGTTTTTGAGATATTGAAAAACACAATTAAAACGAATCATTTATGCCCATCTACTGATATAGGGGTTATCTGACATGGTCAATAACTGAACATAAATGTAGTCAAGCTGTGACATGCTGGTAATTTTCTCAGTTTATTTGATCGTTTCTTTTAATAACTTTTAATACAAAAGCCAAAACTAATATAAAGAGTCATAGATGAGTTGAGTACATGCTATATTACAGGATTTTCATTTTTTCTTAAATGTGTGACAAACTATCATTGACGGTTACGAGTTATGAATACAAAAACAAAAAATGTAATGATTCCGGGCCATCACTAATATCAAAAACACTCCAATAAGTTCGGTTACAATACATTATATGAGTCCTTGACTTGATTAACATGTTCTCCATTACATTTGCTCTGCCGTTTTTCTCCGGTTTTCGAAATACAAGACGATACCTTAATATCTAACTTTCTTCGGAACAATAACTCAGATGATCAAATCATCTGATGAGGTCGGTAAAACACATCATTTTTGTCAAAATGTTCGTCCCTAGTATCGCTGAGTAATTTACTAAAAGTATAAATCAGCTGCATCAAAATCAGTTTTCAATTTATCACAATGTGTTTTACTGCTACTGAGTCGATGGCACTGCTGTTGGACTGCAAATCCCTGAGCGTATGACCAACTGCGTTGTTATTACGTTGGTATTAGCCAAGACTGTTGTTTTAAAATTACGGTGTTAAGAGTTCAGCATGTTTAACATATCTTTGGCGTTATGTCCTCAACAATTCTTAAGTAAATAAAAACATGTATGACGAGAACATTACGACAAAACACATTATGACTTGTCCCGTACCTTTCAAACAGTGATGTTTTGAAAACGGTCGAAAATTATACAGACGAATTGTAACAGAAGTTACCCGTTGAAGAGGGGACACCAATCTTACATTCTATTCATGCAAACAAACATAATTTTTGAAGATCATTTTAAATGGTAATAACTCACATATTTTTATCATGCAGGTACCAAATGACATAATTGGAACATAAATTAAATTAAAATAGATTTTAATCCCACAATTTTATCTTTTGTTTTGACCTTTTTTTAAATCAAAGGCTAATTAATGTAATTTCAATGTATTAAATTTTGTGAAGCTTCAGTTAGTGGTATTAAAAGAAGCTTCTGTTATGTGGTAGTTTATCATACATAATTGATTATGCAGGTGTGAAAAGTACATAAAAGTCAATACGCACAGTCATGCCGATAGAAACATTTATTTAAATGCCGTACTTGTATCTTTCCAATTCAAATGTAAATTTGATGTTCACTTCATGTAATAAAAGTTATTAAAAGTCATTACGCTCAGTCATGCCAATTCAAATGTAAATTTAATGTTCGCTTCATGTAATAAAAATTATGAAGATAAAATTTCATAAAGCGCATACTAGAACACACACACAGGGTTACATTGACTTTAGTAGTACTTTATAAAATGCCGTGCAAAAGGTTCACCAAACTCAGTTTGCTTTATATGTTTGTTGTAACGTAATGTATATGTTGTATTGATTCAAGAAAGATTTCACGTTACCAGTCTCATAATAAATAACATTATTTTAAAACCGTATTTAATTTTGTCACTTTCTGCATACCAACGCTCATATTTTTCAATTTGGTACTTCACGAAGTTTATGCCTGAATATCACGTAATCTGATGAAAAACATATACGGTTCTCGCAATAAAACAATATATTTGACTTTTTTTATGTGCGTTGAAGGACTGAATATCCCCATTTAGTGCCTAATAATACAATAAATTTCGTTCAGAAAATGGACATTACCTGAAAGCAAAAAATGTGAGTCATGAAATGGATTCATTGATTGAAAGCGGTTTAACGCCACTTTCAGCAATATTTCAGCTATATCGTTTCGGTCAGTATTAGTGGTGGAGGAAGCCGGAGTGTCCGGAGGAAATCGCCGACCTTGGCCATGTAACTGACGAACCTTATCAAGTACGGTTGCAAGTCGACTGCACTCTGTTTTTTTGTTTACAAAGCGGGGCGCGATCTCACAACCCAGAGGTAAAAGGCTACAATGATTATACAGGTAAACCAGCGACCTTAACCACTCGGCAATCCGGGTTCCTCATTTAATGGATATAACCTTATCAAGAAAAAATGGTTGTGATAAAATTGACATCACCTTTGAAGGAAAAAGTGGTGAAAACAAAGAGGATGGATTCAAAATTGAAAACGAATAAAGGAATGGAGTCTGACAATTACAGTATGGATTTCAACTTCAACTTGTTTGCTGACAACCAGCAGGCTACCATGGGAAGGAAGCAGGCTGCGACAACCGAATATAGAAGTGTCGGATGAAAGTAGGCAATATAAAATATCGACAACAGAATGCCGAAGTAACAGGTTCAAGCAGTATTGTGGATTGTTTAAAAAATGCGACACAGAGGAAATCTACCAAACTTTCGAAGACTCCGTTGTCAAAACACCTACGACTCTCTACTGAAAAAAAAATGGTTTCTGGCTGAACAAGCCGGGGAAAGACGGGGTATGCTTGAGACATGTAAATTCCATTTTCCGCAGCAGAAAGAGGAGGACACTCCCATCGGCAGGAGAGAGGGGAATTTCATATGATCGAAACCATATGGGAACCTTGGCTAATCGCAAAGTCGGTACAGTATGATAGGTAAGAATGAATCGGTGACACTTATCGAACAGAGCGCTCCGCAGGTTTGTTCACCGAGAGGTGTTCAACAAGAAACGGTCTAACTGAGGAGGATCACTTACTATTCTGAACTCATTAAGACAACTTGACACACCCCGGTCGAACATGTGATTGAAGTGGCAGAATAGCCAGAACCATTGAATAGGGTATTCGACACGGTTACCATCAATCCCCTACATCATCTACACCGGGGGCTTTGACAAATATGAAGCGGATCAAGGTGCAGCTAATTTCCAAAGTGCAAATCGTGAAGGAAGACCGGGTGGCTGGGTAGAACAATTATGCCCTCCATACCTCCGGACGACTGGAATGAATGGTGATTACCGAGTCGACAGTTCTAATTCGGGAGATAGAAAGGATGGAAGAAAAGATATCAGGACGGTACTACAGGTTGATATGCATCTGGAAACTAGAGATACATTTGAATGAGTTCAAACCCCGCGCCCAGAGTCATTTCTTTCCTCAAGACACGCAACATCAAAAGGACGATCATCAATGGATCTGAAATGCTTCCGCTGAACAATTGCACGGCCCTACACCATGAAGAAGTGGATCAGACCAACCAAGTGACTCCGTATGTGAAACGGTTGGAGGAGCTCAAGATCAAGATTCTAAATTATAACTCAGGGGGATTGATAGGTCTGAGAAGTTGAATGTGGATATCTATGCAACGGTACGACGGAACAAAGGGGTTATTCAGCTGCGAATCTCTGAGCACCAAGGCGCGAGTCATGTAGATCTTGTGTTCAAGGCCAAAGCTGAGAAAACAAATTGTGATACATTCCATACCGATTTTGATGCATCGGATGTGTACATTTCGTAAACTAAATATAGAAGATACAAAACCGCAATCAACGCTCGCATATCCTAAGGCACCAGACAATACCATGAGCTAGGAAGCCAATTCATCAAGAGAAAATCAGTTGCATGACTACATAGGCTATTACCAACGAAAGAGTTTCCGGAGTTATTGGACCGCGTAAAAAGATAGGGCTCCAAAATATAAGCCTACTCACCGCTGACCATATGCTCCACATTGATATGCAATGTCCATCCGTTTTTAATCTACTGGTACTGCCTCCAACACAGTATTGAATGAGCGGGGCTCGACGATCACATCGCTGACCAGGACAACTTATTGCCGATCTGTCGGCCCACGAGGGAATTACGCGGGAGGAGGCAAAGACGTTCTCGCTGGTCCTTATAAATCAAAATGGCTGCCGACGCAGTCTAGTGGCTTACTGGTTACTATCAAGCAATGAGGAACCTTGTGCAGAAAGTGATCGAGCTGAACCCAGACCTGCATAAATTCCCCCTGCCAATCCAATAAAAAAAGGCATGGATTACAATTGTGAACTATGTCAGGTGTATCCCGGAGTAAAAAGGCTCTGATGGCGGCCTTCGAATACCGGACCAGGCAGAAGAT
>JAOXYH010769772.1:0-12546 GCA_028566455.1 Botula fusca | reverse complement strand
TGAATGGTATAACACACTGGTCCGATATACGAATCGGCAGGTCCCGGACCTCGGACCAGTGGATTTTTTAACCCCTGTTGGTTGGTGGGTGGGGTCATGGGATATAATTCTGAAAGGGGACCACCCAAGGACCATGCCTGCCAAGTTTGGTCCAAATTGGCTCAGTGGTTTTAGAGGAAAGATTAAAATGTGAACAGTTAATGACGATGGACACTTCATGGTGGCAATAGCTCACATGACCCTTTGGATCAGGTAAGCTAAAAGTAACAGAGAATCAAATGTACCCGTGAGACATGGATACCACTAGGGATGACTATTGTTGACAAAAGTCTGTATCATGATATCGGTATGGTACAAGTGTATCACGATACATATCGATACGTATCATCTTCTAGTTTCGTATCAAGATGAAGCTTCATAACATCCATTAAAACCTTATCTACATAGTAAAATATTCATATATTTTGACAGAAGACATCAAGTTGTTTTTCAATAACAAAATCTATTTAGCAAGACTTTTACGAATCTCTGAAACCTGCATTAACAACTATTCTAGCATCTGAATGATACTAAGTCTTAATTTTTACCGTATCATATCATTCCAGTTTTCCGGAATTTGTACCGGTGCACCACACCTGTGAAAAAATATTGTGACATACCTGTATACATGTGTATCTATATATCGTTACACCACTTACATGTACCCCCTTCCTATGTTTCTATATGTATACCAAATATACTTGACCTATATTTCCATTACAATTATTAAACAACAAACCTTAAATCACGAAAATGTGACACAAGTCACTGGACCATTAAAATGAGATCAAGGTCAAATGATACCTGCAAGACTTACATGACTATTCATCGCAGGTTAGACAACCAGAGGGTAATACCCAACTACAAAGTTTGCTTCTTGTCCCACTTTGATGCATAACAATAGCACTGTAGTCAATGAGTCATACAGACAAGCATGAAATCTAGGTCACAGTGACCTACATTGTAATTTTTGTTGGATGCTTTCCTCATCCAAGATAATACAAGAACAGACGATCATATTCCTTATATTACCTGTCATATGAGCTTGGAATTAAACTTTAACCATGTACTGTGTGACAATGGCAATGCTGTATACAAATAAAATGCACAAAATATAAACTGAGAAGTCGAGGTCACAGAAAGTGTGACAGACAGTTGGCAGGGCCGATCACAATATTCCCCACTTTCTCCAAAAGTGTGGCGATAAAAATTTTGGGTTTAGAATAATGCCTTCCTTTGGAACAATGTTTGTATAAACTTTTCACTTTGGATTACCTGACCTGGGAATAATCATTTTTCACTTAATTTCCTACTGTAGTACATGTACATGTAAATTTAATCATCAAAACTTACAACAACCACAAGGGATTCTTAGGATTGGGGAGTGCAACATAGTTTTTTATCAATGTCCTACTAGTTTCTTATCTAGGTCCTACTAAAACATTTTAATGGAAATTCCAGAAAAGTTCTGGATATTAGACAGAGTTATATGGGAACATAAATGAGAGTGTCGGATGAAGGTTAATCCAGAAAATTTCTTCCATGTCTTCACACGCAATAAAACTTTTATTGTATATACATGTACCTAAAGTAAATGTTATTAACTGTGCTAAAGTTTAAACTATTGAAACTTGAGGAAAAATGAACAGAAAACCAAAATGACTGTTTGCAGTGATTGCTACAATCACTTATTTAAGTAATTAATCTAGGATATCAAGTAAACTTCCCACATCTTCTTGCACAAAAATTACTAGTGCATGTGATTTAAGAAATCACTTTATATTCCAGTGGTTCCCCCGACTGATGTGTATGCTGGCATTTCCATCTAACATTGTCAGTAACAACATAAAAACCCTATCAAATAATAACTTAACAATGCAACACTATATACTTGAACTATAAAACACAGTTTTTATTAAAAACAACATTCATGCCATTTCTTGGATACTGTCATATTTGATACACTGTATTTTCCATATAACAAGGTGAAAACCCATCAAATAACGCCTAAACCATGCAACACTATATACTTGAACTAAAAAACATAGCTTTGATTAAAAACACCATTTATGTCATTCACAAAGTGGTCGCTCATTTTGAATGGTAGGGAATGGCAGAAATCAATATGGCGTCCATTGAGTGTCTTGGATATTGTCATATTTGATACACTGTATTTTCCACGTAACAACGTGAAAACCTATCAAATAACGCCTAAACCATGCAACATTATATACTTGAACTAAAAAACACAGTTTTTATTATAAACAACATTCATATCATTCAGAAAGTGGTCGCTCATTTGAATGGTCGACAACGAAAAAAGTAAACATGGCGTCCATTGTTCGTCTTGCACATTGCCATACGAAAACGCCTTCTACAATGTTATAAACGTTATGACATAGTGTAAAGCTGCTTAAGACCATGCAGAAATATACATTGTACGTTAATTTTCATTATTTTTTAGATATTAATCGCTTGCACTCTCAAAAAGTGGTCGGCAGTTCGGGTACCCAACTCGTCAACAGACATGTCCTTGCTGCGTGTAACCCACGATACCAACTTTCGATCAATAATTATCTGATTGGCCATGCTTACAACATAAATAGGGGTATATATGCAATTAAAGTGTTCTTAGAAATAAAAAAATACTTACCGATGTTCCTTGATCAGGTTTCTACAGCCGAACGATAAAATTTTACTGCCTTTTTTTCTCTTCAAGCGGACATAAAATGGCGGATTATTTTGCTCCCATGATGCTTTGCGGCGACGACCGAGATTGAGATCAGATTTTGATTGGCTTGTACGTAAAGAGACATATCCCGTTAGTATTATTAGTCCCAGATTCGACGAGAGTCACTGTAATGGATGGTGATAATTGACTCTTCAGCAGTTCAAGAAAAAAATTGCATAAACTTTGTTCACCGAATTATCCTTTGATCTTAATAGATGAAACAACTTTATATTATTATTTTTCAGTTATAAAGCTTTTTGAAATAAGCCATTGGTTCTTGAAAGCGTTATCAAAGCTCAAACGTAATGGATTTGTTCGTTTTCAGTTTCAACAGGAGTCAACACTAATGATGCACTTCTTAGGAAAACTTTAAAACGACAAATCATATGATGTTTACCCACCAGAGTCCAAGAAAAATGACATACCTATCACCGTACATAAAATTTATATGCCTTCAAGAAAAATAAAACAAATTTAGTGAATTAAAACAAAAATGCGCAACTTGCACTTGCATTTGAAACATTATAAGAAACATAAATGTTTTATTTAATGTAAAATATCATGGCCTCTTTTTGTTTCTGTTGTGTGGGTTCGCAAAAAAAATTGAGACTTGTGAAATTTGGCTGGACTCATCATTGTCAAACCATGAGTCCAGGACTACCAAAAATATCCTACAAGTAATCCTGTTAAAGTGCAGTCACCGACCTGACTAAATACATGTTATTTTGACCACCTGTTTTGTCTTTTTATGGGATAAATTTCGGAATACAAGAACAGAGAAGTAAATTGACAACTATTTCCATCGGTTCAAATTGGATCATTTATATTCTGATCCTTGTTTATTCAATTAAATCGTTCTCATATAAATATTCTACTTCTTGCTGTCTATCTCAATCTTTGATATTACGTTAAGAGTTTTAGTACTTAGTCTGCCTACCTCGTTTAATAACGATTAAACAATTATTATATTGATATACATGACAGCTGCAAATATAAGTATCCAAATGCAGAAAAAGACGATTGCATTTCATATGAATATCGGTCAATCCATGGAGGTATTATATAGAAGGAGTATGCACGAACAGTGGAAAGCGGACATGAAATGTCACCGCCCATCTGTCAAGTACGTGTTAAAATTGTCAACCCGATAATTTCTCTGCGGGTTGTAAATCAACTGTTTATCGGTCTTGCCACGATCGGTATTAATCGGAATACCCGAAGTGACACGAAGTAACAGGAAGTGTCATTCGTATTAACCGGATGTATACATAATTTCTATGGCATTGAGAGCATGTAAAAGAAAGTTACACACACACTGGGTTATTTCAGATTTGTTGAAGTGATATGGATATGGAGGGGGATATTTTCGTGTCTGACGCAGAGTTGTTGGAACTGGAGAACGATTTTGAAGAAGATACATACTGCATCTGTCAATCGCTAGATGCGGAGAACATGATTTGTTGTGAAGATGCCGATTGTAAAGTCAAGTTTTACCATCGTGAATGTGTAGGACTAAACAAAGCTGAAACTGATGTAGAAAATTGGCGATGTTTTGCTTGTCGTGGACTAGAATTTCCGTCTAGAGGTAGGATATCATTTAATTCATGGTTTTAGTTTTTCCAAATCATAAGACACATACAGTAAACGGACAAATATGTTTGTTTGATATTTTTTATGTCATCTTTTATTCTTTAAATGTTTTTAAAAAATCCATTACAACACATGTTGGCTAGCCTGAACTTGGCAATCTTTCTTGTTTTTTGCACATCTAAACATGACTTAGGCAGCAACCATTTGATTTTGTTTGGGGGGGCTATGGATTTTTATCATGACCATTTATTTTTTTTTGCGGCATATCGAAAACATTTTTTTATCCCTAATTTAGCATTACACATAGTGGCAGCTGAGGGTAAAACATTTTTTTTTGCAAGACCAAAGACAAATTATTTTTTTCATCTAAACTGAGAAACCAACTTTTTTCCGAAAAAAATCCAAATCTGACCCTGATTTTTGTTTCACCCTTGTTGAAGGCCTTGTGGAGACCTCTAGTTTATTAACCAAGTTCCGTTTGTAAATGGTCTCCCTTGCATTTATACCATATCTGGGAATAAGAGAGAAATACTACTCCCAGACCATATCTTCTCTTCTTATATATATGAAAATACTGTAGAAATTCCAATTATTTTTTTCAGCTGATACCAGTAAAAAAACAACTACTAAAGAAAAGAAGCGCAAAATAAGCCTTGAATTGGTAGATAATGGTATGTAACCTATTGTTATTTAAAAAATACACCAGGGTTTTCTTCTTACTCGATATTTGTAAACTTGTCCTTTTCAACTTTTTTTCAAAATTTTTACCTTATAGAAATGCAGAACTAAACAACTGATATGAAAGTTGGGTGTATGTCTACATGTATGAATTATAAAATACAATGTAGTATGTAACATAGTCATGATATTTTGCATAAAAGTTGAATATGCAATTCATATTCTTTCTCCCTGAATTCATTAGTGTACTACTTCTTCAATTCAATATTTTTCTTATACATGTATACTGTATTTCTAGTGAAGTTGATTTTATTTCTATAGGTTACAAGTTGGAAAATGCCCTAGATGAGGCAAGTGAAGTAATCCAGACATCTGTGAAACAGCTTATGGGAGATAATGTTATGAAACTAAATGCAGATTTTGAAAAAATGGTTAATGCTTTAAACACTCAGCTGATTTTACAAGACAATTCAGTCGCAACTAGGGAAGCTTGCAAGGAAATTATACATGAAATCTGGCCTGCTATTGTTGTGTCGGATTCAAAGGCTTTGTTAAGCTCTCGCCTTGAAGACAAAATTGCAAAATTCCATCAATTGTGTACCTCACCGGCAATCTCGCAGTATTTTCGTGAATTACTGAGCGTTTTGGATATACAAATCAATCCAAGAGAAGTGTTTGTGCTACAATACCTTCTACCAAAGATTTTCCAATGCTTATTGAACAAAAGAACAAAGCAAACTGACAAAAGAAATCCAGCAGCTGCAGCAAAACTTGACAAAACTGAGGAACAGGTCCTAAGATATACTGCCGGCTACGTTTGTAGAAAACTGAACAGACATTTCAAGCGGTATCCGAACAATGAGACAGCCAAACTTTGCGCAGATATTATTGACAGTTTTCATCAGTCATCAGTAAGCAGAAGTTATAACTTTTTACAGTATACAAAAGCATGGATAGACCAGATTAATCGTGGTGGTGTCTTTGAGATCAGTGATGATGTATATATTTTCTTTCGACGCATGGAACTTGTTGTTAGGAAATACTTAAATGAGTCAGATTTGAGCCTAAATATTACTAGAGACGTTTTGGAGAAAGAAATCATGAACAACAATTTGGTAAACATAGGTTTTAATGAACTGGTTAACAAATATGACAATGACAAATTGAAATTGATATTGTTGTGCAAAATTGTGTCATGTTGGGTTGATCTCAGAATATGTGCATTTGCCCGAGCCTATATGTATACAAAGAAAAAAACTGATGCATCTCTATCCCGTAGGGGTGAAAAAAGTACAAGGAAGGAATTAAACAAAGAGAATAAATGTACATGATTATGTATAAACATGAGAACATATACAATTGAATATAAGTAAAGAAGCAATTTTTGGTACAAATGTATATGTACATGTAAATTGAAAATTATCTTTATACATAAAAATCAAAGACTTATTTCTATGAACTCTTATTTATTAAGCAAGCCTAAAAGATATAGTTTTCATATTTCCACAATTTTAGGTCAACAGTAATTACAGAGTAAAAAAATGTTGAGATGTTTAACCAGTTTTAACATGCTTTAAGACCACATCACTCCCATGTTACCAAATTAAGAGTCTGAAACCTGTTAGTTTTCCTGAAAAATAATGCCGTTGACAGATTTTTTTTGGTAGTGCATAGTTACAAATTTTTACTCAAAATTTAAGAATTATCCATTCCAGAAATGAAGTGATATTATAATTTTTTTTTTTAAGTTGCGCAACTTTCCCTTAGAATTCAAGTAATGAAATAACAATACAGACAATTTTGAAATATTAGAATTCAAAGCTTAACCTACAATGTATCATATATGGTGTACATGTGTGTCTATATTGGTCAATACGAATGTCTGTTTCGTCTTTGCAACGGTACATTTCCAAAGTTTCTTAACTCCCCAAGTTGGCAGTTCCCTCGTGCTGAGGCAAGGATTGATGGAGCTCCTGTCACTTGCAACGCTAGTGCATTTCTTTGGAATTGTTGCACTGTTGGGTTGTCACATCTTCCGCCAAGTCCTCTTTGCTTCGAAAAATAGGCTTCTAATGGGTCCTGATTGAACTTGTGACTTAATATATATTGGACTCCTTCAATTGGCAGCAGCTGTTTGCAAATAGCAACAAACGACTTCACTGAAATGTAGCAAGAATGCAATTGTTAGATTGTGTGTACAAATTTATATCTTTTAGAGACATTGTGTTTACAAATTTATATATTTTAAAGAAAATAAAACAGGAATTAAACTATAGAACTTTTCTGCTAAGATACATGTACATTTAGCCACGTTTCAATGATTAATATTTTGAAAAGTACATGTATGCCATATGAAGATGAGCATCTCATCATTTCAGTTAAATACACTTTTTGTACATTTGTCATGTTTGTGTACAGAAATGACAATAGTATATTTACCTGTGATTCTGAGCCCTTCTAAGGTCTCCCTACTTAGGCAAAGTCTGTTTTTTTCCCTTTGTGTCAAATCTGCTTGTCCCTGACAATGTTCCTCCCATTCATTTAACCATTGAATGAAGTCCTTTTCCAGCCACTGAAATGAATAGATTTAATACATGTAACTAAAACTCTCACTCAAAAATCTGATACTAACTTGTTATTAATTATAAAAACTCAAACTATTCAAATTTCATTTTTAGCTCAAAATCTCAAATGGCTTTGTAAAATTCAATAATTTAGAATAAAAATTAAAAAAAAACAACATTTATTAAAACAAAAAATAGCTGACAAATTAATACTAAAATGTAATTATTCATTATATATAGCACCAGATAAATTTATATTTTAAATAAACATCATCGTCTGTTATGTTTACCTCGAATCTCCAATCATCAATATTTTTGAAAGGCAATAGCATTGGTTTCCTGGCACGATCACCATCAAACAAATTGCTGACATTTAAACAATCAAAGAATGCATCCATCTTCTCTATGAAGGTACTAAGTGACTGTGTATCATATCGTCCTATCAACTGCAGAGCATTAGCCACACTTGAGCTCAAAACCTAATTAGTAAAAACAAATTTCAATCCAACATGTAATAACTTTTCATGTCATTTGACATTTGTATACATACATGTACAAGCTCATATTAAATATCTCTTCATTTCCACTTAAGCGTACATATTACACATAAACTGTGTGTTCCCAGATTTTTGTACACATGAATATGCAGAATAGTCTAGATAAATAATTTCCAGTGTCATTTAGAAGGAAAACACCAAAATGCAAATGAAATTGACAAATTTTGAAGCACACACAAGCAATGTAATTTTGTAGTTCTTTACCTGTGCAGCTAGTTTGACTCTCATTCGCAGGGCTGGTGTTAAGTACATATGTTCAACAGTAATTCTAGGAAGAATACGTAGACCATGACCATTGATGTCTTCTTCTACCAGTCTAATAATCTGGGACCATTGTATAGGCTGACCATTCAACTGTAATGAAACAAGACTCACCTATATATATATTTTTTGTATATGCTTTTTATGAGACTTTGAAACTATTGTTTAGCTGATTGAATTATACTCTCAAATTTTAAATCTTTATACATGTATGACAATAAAACATTTAATTGCTTGACTGATATAAAATAATTTCTCTATCAAGTATCAGATTATGTTAAGATGTGTGCCTGTTTATTAAGTTTCGTGTATGCCAGTGTTAATTTTGCTTGACAATGCTTTACCCTAACATTTCCACTTAAAAAAAATCAACAAGTTTGCTCAAGTACATGTATGTATCTAGTTTGGCAAGCATGACTTCACTATCAGGATATCAACATGTCATATAAGGGACTAACCATTTATAACTCTGGTTTTATTCTCAGACAGGAAATTTAAATATCTATTAAGCATGCATTACTTACATGTAAATTTCTTGTCTTGTTGTGCCAGTTGGAATTTTCTAGGTTGTTTCTTGTTGTTTTCAATAAATGAGGCACATCACAGAAGAAGTAAACATTCCTATCTAGACTGTAACGGTTAGGCGCAAAGTTACAGGTACCCCTGTCTGGACTGTGGAGTCTGTAAAATTTCCTATTGGGAGTCGCTCCATCACATACAATTGCCCTGACTTTAAAACCAATCATTTCAAGATCGCCTACTGCTGCCCAAACTACCGAATACAGCTGTTGGCTATTGAAACCTGTACATGGGTAGTGGGCAAAGACACATTCAAGGTTGGAGAAAATACCCCGTACCATAAAAGTTAACATATGGGTAGCAATTTCTGGCCCTTCATCAGCTTTCCCACTGCACTGCCTAGCAAATGATGCAAGATCATTTCCCACGGATCCAATATCGGAAAACCCAATAAGTCGTCCAGTTTCTGTGCAGTACACAAGTCCAGATTTAATTTTCACTTCATCAAACAGAATGGAGACGTTTCTCTTGAAATCTGGAATATCGGTCAAATGTTCTTGAGCTATTCGGTTAAGAACATCTGGGTTACATCCACTACTTGGCTTTGTAAAGTGGGTGTAGTCTCGGAGAGTACACTCGTGTGGTAAAACTAGAAATTTACTTTTCTTAATCATTTTGTAGGCGGCTGGAGATTTGGAATATAAGGCAATGCACCATCTGATGAGCATAGGATGCCATTTCATTTGTTTCATGCTACTTTTTGTGGCAGCTTCCTTCTGTTGTTGCCAGAGAATATATTGAGGACTGTCTGGTTTAAAATTTTCTAATGCATTTTGTTCATTTGTGTGAAGGATATCTTTAAAGGCATTTCCTAGGTCATTATCTAATAACACTCCATTTTCTAGGCAGTTCTTTTCCACTTTTTCTTCAAAATAACTTAACTTCCTTTTCAAACTTGAAATCTGTGACTTTTGCTCATTACATTTGCTCTGCAGCTGCTTTGCTGTCAAATACTTATTGTTGATAAATTTTGTGGATAAATCTATTAATCTAGACCTCTTTTTAACTAGATCTGGCCGAAATAGTCTACATACTTCACATCGTTTATCTGAAGTTGAACAAAGTAATCTACAATTAACTGTTCTTACTGTGCGGCCAAGTACATTTTTTTCCTCCTCATATGCCTTCAAGGAACCATCTGCACCATAAAACAATGCAAGACTGTCTGCACTTATGTTTCTGCATACATCTAAAAAGTCATTATTTCCACTACAAAATGCAACATTCCCCAGTATACCAAAGAAAGATTCCAAATTTGATGTCAGCAGCTTATTAGGTAAAGCGTATGATGATACAAGGTTACATTTCACATTAGTGTCATGGATATGTGCAGTCCAGTTGCCATTATCACAGACAGAAACTCGCAGAACTATTTCATTACCATAAATTTTGATGTATTCCCTTGCTGCATCTGTTGAATGGTTGAAAATAAATCCATTCAAAACTGCTGCTTTGTCCAGCTCAACAGTGTCCACAGTCGTATTTACATCATTTGTACAATCATCAAAGCTGAATAATGTTATGTTAAGTTTGTAGCTAGCTCTGTTCAAATTCTTATTTTTTCGCCATCTGATCAGCTTGCATCTACAAGAATTGCACAGAAAGTCTGGAATGTGATCGAGATCCTCGTTTACATCAATTCCCAATGCCAAATTTATATCGTTCTTAAATTTTATTTTATGAGCTGGGTTCTTCTCATTCTCAACAGAACTGCCGCATAATCTGCAGAGCAAATCCATGCTGAAAAATAAAGCAATGGATGTTTACAGAAAGTTCAGCTACAGTCAGCTGCTAACCATGTTTATAAAGGAATCTATACTTTTTCACCATAGGACCAAAATGTTAGTGAGGGTTTGAATCTAGTAAATGGTTTGTGGTTTCCATTGCATTTATGCCATATCTTTTCCTTTTTATATTCAGTGTTAGGAAAATGGGAATGATGAAAATCATATTCTCATTATGGAAATATTCTACATCTCAATGATTTTATTTTGATTGTAACAAAGTCAATTTCAAAATTTGTCAAAGCATCTTCTTTTGTCACCGCATTAAAAATAACTTTCTTATTACATGTCTTTACAAAGTAAATATATATTGGTATATATGAAAAAAGAAAGAGAAAATTGACCATGACTAGAATAGATATGTCCTATACTGTGATACGAAAGCTTAAGGCACCAAGGGATAATGCTCGAGGACAAACTATAGTATAAAGCAACAAATGTATATTCTTGGAATTTGATATATAAGGCCACTCCAAATTAATTCCTAATTCTTTGGACAAATTGACTAAAAAAGGGGAAGCCAGCAAGCGAAATTTTTTTTATTTTGTTTTTATTTTTCATAAACTAATTTTGTGACGTGAAGGGCTTCAATTGGAGAGGAAAAGGCATTTTTATTTTTCATTCAAGAGAAAATTTGTAAGCAAGTGGTCCTAGTTTTCTTCTTGAAATTCAAACTTTCACTAAAAGAAAGGAGGGAGTGATAAAATTTTATTTTTAAAATATAAATTTGTTGGAATAAAGCGGGAAATTTTGAAGAAAATGCAAAAGGCTAAAAAACTTTTATGTCTCAAATCTTCAAATTTAGGAGCAAGCGAATCCGAGGAAGTACATGTAGGAATTGATTTGGCATGGCCTAAACTATAAATTATCTACTGATATATTCACCAAAAATCATTTTATGGAAACCCCATTCAAATCAGATGTAAAATTAATAATTGGTTTTTTTTTTACCAAAAGAAGTATTTCAAAGCAGAAAGACATATAATATCATGACACTAAATTACTAAGTACAGAATATCTGAACATGCTGAATATTATATAACTGAAAGTTGGATTATAGAAATTTCAACATATTAAACACAGGCCTCTATATTTTAATAAAGCTCTGAAGAAGCATGAGAATTATTGGTCAACCCATTTTAAGTTCAGCTATAATATGACATTTTTATTCAACTAATCCTCTTAAACTTCTGTATTTGCAAAACTTATAAATTTATTATATAAAAATCATAACAAAATAACTGATAAATCAACTTTATCAATTCAAATATCTCTTTTTTTTTTTTTGGCAAAATGTAAACTTGCATCCATGGAATAAGTCAATAATTCTATCCTATTCATTCACCCCTGTTTACAGATTTTTTCAGGATTTTTTTCTATAAAATATAATTTTTCACGCCCTCTTTACTTTACATGCGTTCAATAAGAGGATTTCAACAACAAAAAAAGAAGACCAAAACCACAGTCTATTCCCATGTAATACTAGTATTTATTAATATATTTTTCTCCAGTTGGGGTATTTCTCGATAAAAATGTAATCACTTTCAACCTAAATTGCAGCTGATGTTATCCATTGTCGCGCATTTTGTAAACATCGTTAAACTGTAACATTATTATCGAATGTTTCCCTAAAGTTTCAAACATAGGTGACCACAGGTGGAAGAGAAATCGTCAGTTAAACACAGGTGCCATCACAATAATTTTTTGTACTTACGTTTCTTTGAACTGTCATAACTTTCTTATTTCTTGTCCGATCTGAAAGA
>JAOXYH010769662.1:0-12548 GCA_028566455.1 Botula fusca | reverse complement strand
ATTTCCCTCATCAAACTGAAAGAACACAGACATCACCTTCCTTTAAGTTCTAATTTTTTTATCATTATAAATAGGTACATTGTACATGTAATACAAATTACTAATATTCACCAAAAAAATTTTGTCATGAATAAAAACTGATAAAGTATTTAGTATTGTCTTGAAAAAATAGATAGCACTGTATAATAATCCATATGACGTCATTATACACAGTATTATAGTAATGTCTTTGGTTGACGTCTGTGGAGAAATATAATGGGATACTTGAAACATTTATCGTAGAATGACGGCACAGCAGTTTGCTTTGAATGTTGAAACAAGGTTTCGTGAACTAAGTGATACCTAGTGAAAATACTGTAGATCAGGATAAATTCGCGTATCGAAAATTTCGCGATTTCCAGCTCAAATTCAATTTCGCGAAAGGACAGATTCGCGGTATGAAAAACCATGCACATATTCTACGTTAATTCTAATTTTGAAAGCCATAATGAATAGATATTCGCGAGAATGATGAATTCGCGGCTGCAGTCATACGCGAATAATCGTGATAAAGTACTCGCAAATATTTCATGATTTACAGTAAACGAACAAAATTTTTTTTTAATTACTAAAATCTATCAATTTTATGCAACTTCTGTCCCTATGATAACGCTTTGATCATCATTTTTTGTTATTTCCTCAGTAGAGCTTTGTTAATGAAATAAATTTTAAAATACCAATCTGGGATCTTCATTTTTTATCATTTCCTTATTGGAGCTATGTTTCCAATAAAAATTACAAAATACCAATCTGGGCAAATAATGATGTGTATTTGTGAGCCGATTTTTTTCTCCAATATAGAATGCTGTTTTTACGGCTTCAATATTCACTAATATTTTAGGCTTAAAGTATGTTTAATATGCGATTTTATATTATTGGTTTTACGCCTATTTAACAAAATTAACGATGAAGTAATCAATTGAAAAACAGTCACACAGGAAAGGTAAGCAACGGCTACTTTACATGTGGAGCAGGAACTGCTTACTTCCGCAGCACCTGAGTTCACCATCGTGTTTTGGTAGGGTTCATGTTACTGATTTCCTGTTTTTAGTTTCTGTGTTGTGTTGTTCGTTGTTTTATCAATTCACAGTCTTGTCTTTTGCCTTAGGGTATTTTGAATATGGTTTAGTATCTTCTATTTTTTATTTATTTAAACTTTTTGCATAAAATGTTTAAACATGGTGCAGAATGACCTTAAATTGACCTTAAACTGATGTCTCTTAAGATCGGAAGCTTGAAGATTCAATCTTTCTGTTATTCTTCCTGAGCTTGCTTTCAGTTAACTGCGGGCACTATGGTCACCATGGGAGTTGGAGGCATCTAAGATCGACTTTTATCGTGTGTTTTTATAAGTTTTAATTTTACTTGTCCATATCAAAATAGAGAGGGTTGGAGCTCCACAAAACTAGTTTAACCCTGCCGCATTTTATGCGCCTGTCCAAAGCCAGGAAAATGTTGTCATGATGTCTTTGTTTTTCATTCCTGTTTATTACTTGTTTATATTCTTGCATGATGTGGTACCGCTAGACTTAACTACTCAGAAGTTATTTTTGGGCCATTCAGAACTTCCAGCATGGTGTGGCTTTCCATCATTGAAGACCATGTCGCAAGTTCCGGATGTTTTTGTTATATGCCTGTACCAGTGATTTTTTACTTTATTTGTGACACCACTCCATATCCGTTTTTTCGTCACATCTAACATTAATGCTGCTGTTTCTTGGTTTGTGTAAATCTTGTAGTTTAAATTATTTGAGTTATGATATGAGTGATGATCAGATAATACAGATTAAACTGGAAACATGCATTAGATATGTGATGTTAGTTATAGATTATTATGCTGATAATGATACTTCAAAAGATATACACCCGCTACCCCAACTTGCATAACCGCAGTTTTCAGGGGAAATATAGATAAATCCAATGAGCCGTTAAGGAGCAGATACACTTACAAGCCCATCTCATCCAATGAACCGTTAAGGATGAGTTGCTTACAGGCCCATCTCTCTATACAGGACGTGTTTGGAGGTATTAGCTGAATTATCTCCCCTTCAATTTTTTAGGGCAACCACATTCCTTCATGGATATCATTTAAATCCAAGAGCCGTTTTGGAGGAGTTGCGCTTACAATCTCTCTTTAGAAGGATGTGTTTGAGATAGTAAGTCAAATTATCTACGCTTTCAAAGTTTGGGCAGTCACCACATTCCTTCATGAACATTTGCTGGCAGAGTATTACTGTGTAAAGTTTCATTTAAATCCAATGAGCCGTTTTGGAGGAGTTGTGCTGACAAGCCCATTTCTCCATATAGAACCTGTATCACAACAAAGCATAAAACCAGGTACATAATGCGCTGACTCTGCACATCATTGGAGGTGAGATACATGTAACTCTTTCAGACTTCAGACAGTTGTTGTGTGTGTTTCTTATTTATTTTTTTAGATTTCCCAATACAAGCCTTTAAACAAAACAAAAACAACTATTAGAACAAAAGAAATTTGATTGCAAATGAATACTGGGATTTGTTATCAATGTTCTTAGTATTTCTCTCTGTGTAACTTTTCAGAGTTTCCGATGCCAAGGACATGTTTATTCATAAGACGACCAAGTTTACTTGGTGTTCTGATGACATGTTAGACTCTTTTTATTATTGCAGCAGCGAGACCAGCTGAATATCATGAGAAGCCTTATTTTGCATAAGTAAGATAAAAATAGGTTCTGTTGACCACCCCGCACATATAATTTTAATATCTTGTCGCAAATTTTGTTACAGTATTATATTCGACAAACGAGCATTATAAGGCAATTTGGATGTTTTGTTGGTTTGTGCTATCAACTTTTTATTTATAACCATGACAAAGAGTTGTGTTCCACCTACATGTATATGAAACACTGCCATTATACATATGTGCATTTTTAACACCGGTTGCTTTGGGATCCTTTGAACATTAAACATGCTTGGTAACCGTCCTTTAAATAGTGCTTTCTCCTTTTATGCTTTATCATAGAATAATTGTCTCTTAAAGTTGTGTACCGAACATATTGATGACATCACAGTGTCGTGACATTATAATTAATGTGACACCACAATATGTTGTACTCAAATATATATCTTGACTTCTATGAAAAAAGAACCTTTCTAAAATGACTGCAAAATTATAAATAATAGGTTGATTTAAATAAACAAAATCAGAATCATCATGCCATCTTCTACGATTAGACGATTGGATAGAATTTGTATTACAACATATCACTGATCAATGACAAAAAAAATCAGCTAACTCTAAAACTTGCAAATGTACTGTGATTTTTGAAAAAAAATACCTGGTTTCTTAGGTTTCAAATAATGATTTATTGAAATATTAAAGCATGAATAAGGTTTAACAAAGTCAATATCAAAACCTGGACGATATTGAAACATCTGACACCTCTATAATAAGGTATAGACTTTGACGACTTTTATGCTTTTAAGTATTTTTCATGTTGGAACACAATGACATCAGTTAGAAGATTTATTGAATGAACTTAACTTATACATCCCTAATTAGATTGAAGCGATTACCAAAACATATAGAATAGACAATGGGTAACTCTCAAGCGCCGAAGCTGATAACAAAGATATACAACAAATAAACTATACAATGCACATGGTATATACTTCTAAATTAGCAATTTAGTTAATTATATTCGATGTAAGTCAAGAGAAGATAATTTGTAGCTCATTCTTTAAAGTATCATTCCATATAAAAATCAGACAGAATGCACTGAGAGGATGGCTCATCATACAAAACGCAAAAACTTTTCTAACAATCAATGGTCACCAGTTTCCAAATACATAATCATAATCGTAGATTGTTCTGCTGCTTCTTGAATTTCATTTAAATTCTTTGTAAAAAGTGCCATTTGCATGGGTTTTCTCCCTTGTTAATATCATTTCTAGTGTATTCTTTGTAAAAATTATTTCAGTTTATGATCTTCTTGTGAATAAAACGAAGCCATATTTCAAAACAAATAAGCAAAAGGTTAAATTAAACTGATGGTGATTTGAAATAAATCACGTGCCACGAACTGCCTGATTCTGACGTGGAAAAATATTTAATTATTAGGTTTGGCATGCTATAAAATCCGGATTAACCCACCATTTTCATTTGAAATTGCCTGTACCAAGTCAGGAGTATGACAGCTTACTGCCACTCATGCTGTAGATTTCTCGATCGTGTCAGTCTTATCGATTTTACTCTTTTGGACATTTCCTTTGGTGTTCAGTATTTTGTTATTACTTTTATTAATTAACTATAGGGGTCGGCAAAATGTTATTTGACAAAATTATCAAGCAACAGAAATTTGCATGTGAAAACACAAGTGCAACGATAAATTAATGTGTATTTACTGAATAATTGTTCAGTTTGGATTGCATGAAAAAAAGTTGACAAATCACATAACTGAGTAACAATGCGTAATAATGTATTTAACATGTATCATGTACGTCTGTAAATAGCAATACTATTTGCAGTGATAATAAATCCCTTATTATCAAGTTTGAAATATTTTTCAACAATTAATTTTTTATTCTTCGAAAAATATACCTCGATCAGAAATACTGAGTAAAAACAATCAAGGTAAATTATGTTCAATATATAACATAGATTATGTACCTCGCTAAAACGAGGATAACAGTTAAATAACAATGGTAGTGTCCATGTACTAACATAAAAACAAACTGATCACATCCTGAATGACTACAGACCCTGACATAAAATTGCCGAAGTCACGTTTATTACAGTGTAAACCCTAAATCGCTAGCAGAACAGTATAAGTAGAAGTCAGGGAAAACTGCGATTCGAGGGTTTACCAAAAACCGAAAAGCCAGAGGCATAGCAAAGCCAGTGAAACAACGAATATCATATGAACACACAAAAAACAAAAGAAATCATCACAATCAACACGAAACTAACATATTAAGCAAATGGGACTCCATCAAACGCTGGCAGGATGGACAATGTGCATTGGAACGTTAGCATTCTCTGATTCTAAAGATCAGTATCTGGTCTATGACGTTTTGCTGGAAATTATGTTTACGGAAGAAGTCAGTTTGTTCTGTAAACGGAAGATTGTCATATCTATTCTGCCCTTGAGACGGGCGGTTGACATGATGATCTCTTTCTTGCCTTTAATCATGGATTCGCTATGTTCAGTCCCTTTCAGAGAAACAGAAACATTTGTAGAGCTTGACTTGCTGATCATTTTGCTTCTGACAGTCTCTCTCTCTCTCTATTATTGTTATCAAGATATTAACCAAAACAGCAAAATCATGAAAAATTATGTTTTATGGGCAATAAATCTTTTAAGTCGTCTGAGTATTTTGAAGAGCTTAACTTGCTGATCATTTTTGTTTTTGACAGTAATGTTTCTCTCTTTCTGTCTGTAATGGCTTTTAATATATTGGCTAAAATCGTCAAAATTCAAAATTTAGCTTTCATAACCAATAGCTTATGTAAGGAGCCGTCTGCTGATTCGATGTAATAGAGACTTTCATAGAGATTGACTTGCTCATGACTTTTGGCTCTTCTATCTATCTGTAGAAATTTTCAAAATATTGGCTAAAAACGTAAAAAAATCGTCAAATTTTACGGTTCATAGTTCAAATTTTATGTCAGGAGTAGTTTTGGTTTTATGGAGATTTGTAGAGTTTGACTTTCTGATCATTTTTTGCTGGCACAGTTTTTTGGATTTGTTACAGGTTTAAATATATCAGCCAAATTGGTCATTTTACCTCTATGTCCTATTAAAGTAACAGTGCTCATATTGGTTGATGGACACCCTAAGGATAATACTGGCTAAATTTGGTTGAAATTTGCCCACCTATTTTAGAGACTTTTTGCATTATTGGCCGAAAGCAGTTCAACGTTCACAGAAAACCCCATAACAGTTTAGGTTAAGCATATTTTATTCCTTCATAACAAAAGAAATCAGATTTAAGATATATCAACTTAGAAAGCGTTTTCAAAAAATACAAATTAAATTTTCTCCCAAAGATGTAAAAAGCTCCTTATCATGTCCCTGCAGTTAAAATTTGAGCCTATTCAATTATGGAATGAAGCTGTTCTGGCCATTTAGAGAAATGTTTGATCAATTTACCCTTCTGTTCTATTAATAGTAACAGCAGCTCATGTTGGTTAATGGAAAGGTAACCAAATAAAAGCTTTTTTAAGCAGACACCCTTTGGCTGATTCAGGTCAACTTCGGTTAACACTGGCCCAGTGGTCTCGGAGAAGTTGTCTGAAAAAGTTTATAACGGACACAAACTGGTGGAACAAGCCCAACCTGGCATCTGGCCAGGTGAGAAAACAAAAAGGGGAAGCTACAGTTTTCATACAACATTGTTATAAGGTCAGAAAATATCTTTATTTGTTAAAACTTTGACTAAGAGTAAAAACATTTTAGTCCGTTATTCTTTGCAAAGGAAAGGAAAATTTGAGTCTGTGCTTTGAACTCGGAGAAGCAAAATTATTCTGACTGTGACAGACTCCTTTCTGGCTTAGTTCCACGTTTTATATGTAACATTATTTGGTTTGCTTTAGCGATGTATGTTTTAGCACAAATAATTATTTTAAGAAAAAAATTATTAAACATTACAACATCAGTATATAACAAAAGTTAGAAATACACCACATCAAGGTGACATAAGGGAGGAATATTCAAAAATCGATTGCCCTGATTACAGTCAAAGTCTAGCTGTCCTTCAATATCTATTTGAATTTCTTCTGCCGAATCAGTCTGAAAATATAATGCAAATTAATCTAAAAAGATTTACAAAGTGCAGTTGCATATGTATCTGATTTAAATTTTATCTTTAATTTGGATGTATGGTTTAAAAACACGTATCAGAAATTTGAATTCATAGTTAGATGGACCCGTCAGTCTTAATTTGGCTTTGATGACAAATCTGCATTTTGCCTGTGCAAATGTTATTATACATGTACATGTCAAATAGTAACTATCCTGTAATAATAAATCATATATGTACCATCTAAATTCCTTTACAATCACTTTTCCTCCTCCTGTATTGTTTTATCATATAACAAATGCTCTGCTCATTTTACGATCTCTTAACAAGAATCGTATGATTATAAACTTACAATGAGTAGTTATAGCTTCTTTACTCACCTGTTGCCTATTTTGTTGCAAATTCTTTCCAGTTTTGAAGATCTTCTGAATAAGATTGAGTTTAGAGCTAATTATTGACAGTGTAACTGACGACAGAACTGTCGCTACCACACCGCAAATTGTTGTTAGTGCTATTCCTGCAAAATTTAATGATTCCCTGATATATCTTCGAGCACTGTATAAATAGCGTTCCAATCCAAAAGTTAAACATGTACGGTATAATCACCATTCAGTTGCTACCACGTTTTACCCGTATTTGCCTTACAGAAACGGTTTTCTTGAAGAACCGTATAATTTTCTAAAACTTTGGTGTAGTAATAGAATTCTTTCATTTGCCTAAATGCAACTATCTAGACCACAACTCTTGCTGCTATTATTAATTCAAGATAATACCGTTTTTTTACCTGTCAGATAGTACGAAAATCTCGGGAAAATAAAAAAAAGAAATGTGTGTACAAGAAAGATGGGAATCAAATTGGTATTTATATAATTGTATGGCAATTTTCATATTAGACGCGGATTCAATCCTTCATCTCGGTTTGATACTTGTTATGATGTGAATCTCGCCACAACATTAAAGAGTAAGGCCATGAGCGAAAGTTCTTACTTGACTGGAAAGTTGAGAGACAACCGGAATCAATTGATAGTAATTTTACACCAACGTTAATATTTTAAAATACAGAAATTCTAAAAGAATATGAAAACAATACAAGTGATAATGACTAAGTAACTGCACTAAATCTTGACGTGCGATACGACCGTCCCGAACGTTTAAACAGTCGAGTCGAGTTCCAGTGTCCCGATCTCATTCATCGCATTATTTAACTGAAGAGTCAAACATAAATAAGGTTGGTTAATAAACTGAAATCAGTCAGCTCCAAAAACTCACCAATTAGTTTGATGGATATGTCATACTTATTTTAGAAAAAAAACATGAGATATTTAGGAAATCTCAGTTTGAAATGCTTAACGAAAAAGATCTCGGTTATAACAATGAATCATACATGTACATAATAATATATGAAAATAGTTGACTTATAAAAATCACTTAGACAATTGCAATCAAAAGCCAATATGCACTGTTTCAACTGTTATGTTGTGATGTTTTAAACAAAAACAAAAGCACACACAAATTATAATATTTGTTTAATCGTTATATATAAAAATTTTGATTCTGAAATTCGAGCGACGATCCTGAGTTCACCATTTTGGTCAGGTCAATAATTTTAAAAGTTAACTACTTACCGTCAGAAGTTGGTTGTTCAACGTTTATGTCATACGAAGTTTTCTGATCTACAAATGTTTCTTAAAGCATAAATTGAAGTATATAACGACATGTTTGTGCGATCAGAACGTTGAATTATACCTTGTCATATTTATATAGTTACATATGTATTTGACATTCTACGCACGATGGCATTTATGATTTTGAGATAGTTATAGCAATATCATACAGCGGTTAAAACGTACAACATTACCATTTACACGTTTCCCTATTATACCATTCCTCATACACGTCTCCCCATTGAATTTTTCCCCACAAACGCATTCTACTGCATTCCCCATACACGGTTTCCCATTTCCCATACACGTTTCTCCTTTCCCCATTCGCATCATAACCCATTCTTTTTGTTTACATCAGATATTCAATTGTAACTGTGCTATGCAAATTTCAGAATGACAATCGGAAAAGTTTCGGCAATGGTATGGACATAACAATGTCTTTACAATGGGGAATCATTCATTGGGAATGAGGAATTTTCCCAACACGTTTCTTCCATTCCCTATTGATACACGCAAATCATTTACAACATTCCCAATTAGATTTACACGATAACCCATTGCACCAGTCCCTATGTACGCAAGTTTGGCAATGTGCAACGTTCAAATATCGCTGAAAGTTTTTATAATATCTTCCAAAAAGGTTGAAGGGCAAGCGTCAAGCATAGGAAAACACCTTTCTAGCTGTTGGCATCGTATTCCGACCATTTATATGCATGATTTGTCAAAAGTTAAAACAAAGCTTTCCTCCTGTGTTTTTTGTCTCGTCTGCGACGAATGTCGCTGAAAGCGAGACAAAGGAAGTAGTTTCCGGCGGCGACAGGGACAACAGGGGCGTGAACTTTTTATTAAAACCTTAATAACACTTTAAAAGTTTTATACCTAGACACAACATTTTTGGTCCACAGTTATCTTATGATGTAAACTTTCCAGCCATATGCATGCCATATGACCTTGACATCAGTTGCATGGTCCATTGACTTTGTAAACAGTTTTAAAAATTTTCGTCACATTTTCGTGATTAAGTCCATTTTTCAGTAACTATAATATCTAGAACCATAATATTTGGTGTATAGATACTTCTTGGTGGCTACATGCTAGTCTGACACCTGTCACCTGAATTGCTCTAAATTTCACGCTTGAGTGACTTGCGTTACATGTTCATGATTATGTCAATTTCTCAGCAACCGTACTACATGCAATCAACATATTTTCTTCTTAAAAACATACCACTCTAGCACTTGTCACATGACCTTGAGCTCAATTTCACGTTAGAGTGATTTCCGTCACATCTTCACCATTAAATCAATTTCTAAGCAACAAGTACACATACAATCACCATATTTGATCTATAGATACGTCTTGATGGGTAAATGGCAGTCTCTCACCTGTCACCTTACCTTGAACTAAATTTCACACTTGAATGACTTGCGTCACATTTTCATGATTAAGTCCATTTCTCATTAACAGTAATACATACAATCACCATGATATTTGATCTATATATACCTCTTGATGGGTACACGCCGGTCTGACACATGTCATCTGACCTTGACCTCAATTTCCCGCTTGAAAGACATGTGGTTACATTTTGATGATTAAGTCCATTTCTCAGCAACAGAAATGCATAAGATCACCATATTTGATCTGCAGATACATGCACTTCTTGATTGGTGCTTGCCAGTCTGAGAGCTGTCACCCAACCTCGATTTCACGCTTGAGTGACATGCGACATGTTTTCATAATTTAAGTCCATTTCTCAGCAACACTAGAACATACGATCACCATATTTGATCTATAAATATTTCTTGATGGGTACATGCCTGTCTGACACCTGACATCTGACCTTGACCCATCCTCATGCTACAGTGACCAATGTCAATTTTTCTTGATCTAATCAGTTTCTTAGTAACTACACTGCGTTAGTGAATCAACAATACAGGTATAAGAATACATTCTAAGGGGTATATGTCAGTCTTACAGGTGTCGCCTGACCTTAACCTTTATGTCGAGTTCCAGTGACTAGTGTCAACTTTCATTATTATGTCGGTTTCCCTGGTGGGTCAACAATATTGGGGTTATGAATTCATGGAAGATGTACATTTTGGTCTGACAGATTGACACTATTTATCCAATTTGCAGGAGGCAGGCGAGACATCTCTGCATGTCAACTCTTATTTTATGAAACAGCTTACACATTCTGTTACGAATGATAGATCTGTATAGATTGCAAAAATAATTTTTTTCATGAATGCTGTTGTAAGACGATGGAAATGTATAGTACATTTGTAATATTAGACCTGGGTAGCCTAAGGAACAATCAAAATTCGGAATACACCGTTTTTCCGTTTCTAGAAACTGTATACGTATGCAAGTTTTATTTGTTTTTTTTATTACCAAGTTCAGTAAAAATAAGCAAACAATTTTTATAAGAGAACAGGTGTAGCACGCAATCTTGTTTCATCCACATTACACCCCGCGAAGATATGCCTTCATCATAGCATTCACATAGGAGAGTCATATCTTACCAGGACACACATATAATACGACGTCAGTATTATACCCCCTTTCAAATGAAAGGGATCTGAGCTATCTTTGGGTCTTTTTATCACTTATTTAAAAACACATATCTTCAGTAACAACCGCATAATTGGTTATTTTTGCGAGACCAAAATTTGACGAAAATGTTTGGAAATGGGATATTTTTATAAACATGATGAGTAAATTTCCCGAAAAGCTTGTTTATCCAATGCAATTTAAGCATTTTATATTTGGCAGGCTTTACTTTTCTTGCGTGCAATAACCGCGAAAAAAGCGAACATTAGACATGCGCGAAAAAACACTTACACGGTATTTTATCTCACATTTTCGATATCTTCTCTTTCGAAAATTGTAGTTTTCAATGTTTTAAACTTACCTGTAAAGTTCTTGGTTGTATTGTTGATACATCTATCTCCTTTTGTAAAGTTCATATCGCATTTTACTTGCGGGCTTGTCGTTGGTACTAAAATATGATCATATTTCGATGAAATGCCACCAGACTTATTGTATATATACTATACTGTATTTATTTGATACTATCATGACTATGTCAAGCTTCCTTGTCATCCCTCACAATGCATTAAAATCCTGAATTAAGTTGCAGTCAAATTAATAATTAGGGAAAAACAAATGCATTATCATTAACCTGATGAGCCAAGGTAAGACTTCAATTGATATTGTTTGTAAAATCCAATATATTAGCCATACAGAAATGACGTTTCAGGTGGTGCTAAACCCACCATTTTCATTGTATCCTAGAGAATAGCCAATCTTCAGTTTCGGATATCATTAACTTGGTTTATTCAAACTGATAAAAAATGTTACATGTATCAATAATCACGTAACAACAGATAAAGTTTTACAAATAAAGAAAAAAAAACAAACAAACTAACTAACCAAACTAAAGTCGCAAACCATGGAAAGGTACAATCTTTGCACCCAGGATTGAATCATTTAAATAAAATGTCTTTCCTTTCACTACTTTAATTCGTCTTCTAGAACGAAGGCGTCTTAGAATTTTTTAATTTCCACAAAACGAAATTTCATCTGAACACAGTTGGGGTTCAAATGACAACTTTTTCACAGTTTTTTTATTGGTCATGTTACCATTCCAACACAATTGGTGTCCAAATGACAATTTTATGCCCCCCCCCCCCCGCCATAAGGCGACGAGGGCATTAAGATTCACCGATGTCTGTATATTTTCATCGCATATTTCTCTGGTACCGTTCGGCCGAATATTTTGATATTTGGTATGTAGATTTGTGTGTGTAAAACCTTTTTGATTGATTGGCCGTCTGCCTCCTGTTTAACGATACTTTGATATTTTATAACGTACACGTACATTGTCAATATATAATTTTCGTAACACTTTTATCAGAAACTATGCAGAAGAATGATTTGATATTTGGTCTGTAACTTAGTTATGGCAAGTTTTACCGTGTAAGCGCTTGTCAGATATATGAACCATCTACTTGTTAAATTGGGCGCTATTTTCCCGCCAAAATTTCAATGATATTTGGT